>JAZGTJ010006767.1:0-24197 GCA_036877575.1 Botia almorhae | reverse complement strand
CCCGACACCACATCACCCCAACACCACCCGACACCACCACACGATAACACATACAGTATAAAGCCTTCCGTCTATACGTCAGGAATGTTTCAGTTGTAGCTATAAAACAATACGTTGTTTGAAGACAGAACACAACTAATTATGGTGAACACCCATCATATTCAAATATTAAACAGATGTGTAATGACAGCCCAGAGACCCATCACAGCAGAATCACATGTAAACAACACAAGTGTGGGAGGAGTCCTGACATTCCACCTGCCTGTGCAACAGAAACAGACAGAAAAACAGACTGTGTCCCTTTCCAAACCTACTCATTCAGTACAAGACTCCCCTCACCTCAGCAGCGGATCAATATGTCTGAGTATACAGAACAGAACAATTATACTCCAACTTATGTCTGTTTTAGACGTATTTACGTATTTTAGCAATATGTACATATATGCTTTCTAAGGGTACAGTATATATATATGAGAGAGAGAGAGAGGGGTTGTGCTTTGCTCTTGAATAGTAGCTAATGAATTTGCCCTGTGTGGAGATTTAAATCAGCTCAGATCTTGAACCACTAAGCCGCACCACAGCGATCCTTCACCTCTGATCCTTCATCAGAAACACAGATTTGCTTTCTCATGCTTTCCCTCCGCGGAGTCCGCTAGGCATCTGTCTGGACGTGCATAAGGGCCGCTAACACCGAGCAAATCTTACAGAAGCGATTGTGCATCCCATCACGGGTAACAAATTAACTGCAGACGGGAACATCCACCCAGATCCACCGTGGGTGTATCCCGAGACCCGCGGGGGGAGAGTGTGTCATCCAGGCGGAGCAGCAGCAGACTCCCCGGCCTCGCCTTTGCACACAACAACAGCGATAACCGATTCAAACTGCGCCTTTAATCTCACCTGGTAATCTCTTCATATACGCGGAGTGCAGATCTCCTCTGTCGGGTCTTCGAGTGTGCTGACACGGACGGTATGATGGGTTTATTCCGCGGATCTCAGCGTCAGCAGCTCTTGTTGTGTCGGGCGCTGCTGGTTGTCAAGCGCAAGCTTCCTCTGCGCGCTCCACCAATGCGCGCACACGCACACAACCCCGCACATCCCGCACAAACCCCGCCCCGCAGGATCTGCGCGTGTACGCGGACTTCATTGTGTACACATTTTCACTTCAAACGTTGTATCTGTTAACATGAATGCACAATGAACAAACCTAAATAAATGTAGTAAATGTATTAACTAACAAAGATGAATAAATGCAGAAAAATATTGTTTATTATTAGTTCATGTGAGCTAATGATTAACTAATGTTATTCATTAAGTTAATTAGGGTTTATAAATGATTATAAAAACCATAAGATACACACACAGAACGTAAGATAAAACAAGAAATACTGACAAAATACTCATTTATGATTCAAATTTAATTTTTAATTTTGGTGTTTTAAACACTCGGTTGGGGTTAAGTTTGGTTCTAATTTCTGAATAACACTTTCTGTCGGAAAGAACTATGTTTTGACACATTTATGTTAACTGAAAAGCTATGAAATCAAATACAGCCTACAAATTCTAGTCAAATGAGTGTCCACTAAACATCAGATTCACTTTGTGATGATGAGACACTTCCAGAAACTTCATAAAAACAAAATATTCACTGGAGTAATACAGCTAGTAGCACTACTTCTTATAATTATTATAATTACCAAACTAACTACTTTTATTTTAATAATCAGTCTTTACCCATAATTCCTCAGAGGTAAAATTAGATCAAAACAGAACGATTGAATTATTGACCAAATCACTCAAATAAGGTTTTTAGATGTAAATCTGTATTTATGTTGAGGTTAACATTCAGGTACAGACAGAGAAAGCGCGTGATGAACAAACACAGTGAATATGATTAAACGGCGTGTAGAAATGAAGGACTCTCAGCTTTCTCCTGCTGTTATCACTCCGATTTCTCCCCATGATAGCAGTTCTCCCGGACTGTTAAACATCATCTTTTCATATGAAAAATATCAGTAATATTCAATGGCTTAAAAAATATGCTTAGTATGAAAAACTATATCTGTACAGCATCAATAAATTCAAACGATGATATACTTCACTTCGTAAAAATAACAAATCCTTCTGTTCTTTTGAAGACAAATGTGACTAGACAGCAGCCCACCAAAATGTCCTGCTCTTTAAAAAGCATTTTAGAATTATGAATTATTATTTCTAAAATTATCATTTTAGAAATGAGTTTCCACATCATTTAGAAATAATATGCACCATCTCTTCGAAAGCTTCATTATATGATATTCGATAACTCAACGTTTTCTCGTATCTTATCATATGCAAATGTTCTCAAACAGCCTTGATCTGACTGTTTTTCTAAAATGCATGTTTCAAACATACATGATACCCAAGTGTTTCGGGCTGTGATACTATGAGTGAAAGAGATTAATCTAGGAATGCATTTCATCTTTCTAATGCTAATATGTTCACTTTGTAGAAAGAGTTACGTTGCATGGACTACGCTTAGCTCAGTTCACACACACGTTCCTCCAGAGCATAAGTACTTGATGTGCAACAAGCATAATGGATCTTACCCAAAATATAAACAAACCCAGACATTAAATAACACAGTCGTTTTCTTCAGTTCCAGCAGATCTTCAACTGCATGGCCTTCAGAAAAGTTCAAGTGTAGTTGGTCTCTAATAGCGTATTACACCTGTATTTCCACACAAACACATAAAGCAGGTCGAGTATCTTCATACAACGCAAAGACCTGCTCATAAACTCCGTAACTGCGCTTAAAGCATACTGTACTAGCATACTGTAGCATTAGAGACGCGACAAGACAAGCATAAGGCCACAAAATTTTTACATGTTTAAAAACAATGATGTAAAAGCATGTGAGTAAATGATGCAAACACACACTTTCACAAACGGTGTGTGTGTAACACAGGGTCTCAAATGTGCCACATATAAACACATCAAACGAAGCCTGCACACATATTTTCTTTACATTCAGCTTGTGTGTCACTCGGCAGTCCAGACAACACCCTCAGCTTATTTAAACAGTTTTTTGGGTGTGTTTTGCTTCTTGTTATGCCAGAGGTGACTGTAGATGGTAATGGCATCTACGCTAGCTGACATGGTCTTAGCGGGTATTTTGCTGAACTGTTTCTTATCCGAGCTGTATTTGTAGAGGTTCTCGATCATTTTGGGCGTAATGGTCTTGGGCCCGATGCCAGCTAGCTTGGTGATCTCCTCCACCTCTGGGTAATATGTGTACAGAGAGCGAAACTGACAGCCAGCGTCCCGGAACAGAATCAGGAAGTTGTTGGCTTGTGTTTTCTCCATTTCCTGCAGAAAACGACAGATAGAAATATGTTAACAACAGAATATGAAATATGGTATATTCTATATGTTCCGTTTAGGCTATAACACACAATAAAGCACTACATGCAGTACATCAACTATAAATGATGGAAACTAAGACATACTGTACATCATACTGTAGTATATCATAGTTGTGTTTATAGGAACTAAAGCTAGTTTTGTCTAAATAACTAGCTGCTGTCTGTTTAGTTTTATCTCTTGGTATTTACATTCGTTAATATAAATTTAATGTGCATTGTTCAACTATACAAATCAACTTACAGAACATTCAAGGTCATATACAACTGATCAATGTATGTGTTCCTTAAGAATCAAACCCAGGACTTTGGAGTTGCTAGCGCTTGCTCTGCAGGAACAGGAACACTGTTCCACAGCGCTGGAAGTATTTCTGTCACCCAGATAATTTGATCAATGTCCCTTAATTGACTTGAGGAACAAATTAAATTCGCTACCTCAGTTTAATTTATTGTTATGTGCCTAATAAACTTCAATAGCACATTTCCCCAGCTATGTATCTGCCACATGAGGATCCTCACCTCCAGAATCTTGCTCTTCTGTCCCTCATTGACCCGGCCTGCAAGGCAGCAGTGAGCCAGTGCGTTCTGAATGATGTACTTGTTTGATTTGGCGCTGGGCTCCCTATACAACTTTGGCCCTGGACAAGAAGAAACATGCTGTACGAATTAGAGGAAACTAAAAAAACACATGTATTCCATCTGTCTAATGATCAAATGTGATGTATGCATTGGCCGATGCTGTTTTCCAAAGTGACTTATAGTGCGTTTCAGTTACACATGTTATCAGTGTGTTTGTGTGTGTAGGAACACACAGGATTCATGCAGTGATGTCATCTGCTCACCTGTATATTCTGTGTTGGAAGCTGCAGATGATGTGGTCGACTCCAGCTCCCATTTCTCCCCATTACCACTTACTGACGGACAGGGTGACAAGCAGCCCTCCGCAGAGTCAGGCCTGAGGAACAACACACACACACACACACGTTCTGTAAGCAGCCCTCTCGTGTAACTTTGCAGAAGAACAAGTTACTGTTGTTGCAGAAGAACAAGTTACTGTTCTTAGGAACAAAAACGTTATTCTTAAGCAGTTAGTGGAACGTATTAGAAATGTTGCAGAATTAAAAAATGTTTGGAAAACATTCGTTAAGGAAGCAACAATGTTAATACAAAAAAACTGGACGTTTTGAAAATTCCCAGAACATTCAAATAAAATGTTTAATATGTTTTGTTACTTAATGGAGAGATGATGGTGAAATAATACACATGAGAGCTCCACACACTGATGTAGAAAGATCACTGAAGCAGAGCACTGATGAAGCGGCAGAGATGAGATTAGTCCTAACCAGGTGCCATGTGACTCTTTTCCAGCAGCAACACATTTATTAGTGTAACTCAAAGTGGAAAAGCCGATCAGAACACATTTGATTTAATAGCTACATAGAACAGGAGTGTGGACCAATGATATTCACTGTGGGTGGAGCTATCCAGAACAATGCAATAAAAATAGAGGAGAGTCTTGCCATATTATCAAAATGCACCTAGTTAAGACACAATGTCACACAAAGTTTAATAAAAATAAATACTGAAGGTGATACGTTTGTTAATTTATGTAATAGTAAAATTTTGTCTGTGTGGTTATAGCTGAAAATACAAAACCATAATACAGCAAACAAAACACAAGAAAATTAATAAAACAAAGACCGTCAAGTTGAATAAAACTTTCGAATAAAAGTTTCTAAAGACTATTACAAATGATTGTGTCATCTAAACCCATAATGTGCTAAATACAATAAATTAATCTGATGTACAAGCACACAGTATGAGCTCATCCAGCATCCAAGCAGAAATGACAGCCGTCAGCCTGTGAGGAAATGACACGCGCGTGATGCTGCCTGCAGACTGACCTTCCCTTCCTGCCTTTAGGAGAAGTCAAAAAGAAACACAGACTGCCAGGCGACAGTCTGCTGCCTCTGAGCAACACAGACACAGAGGAAAGACAGGCGGTTACAGACACTTCACAGACACAGAGGAAAGACAGGCGGTTACAGACACTTCACAGACACAGATCTGCGTCAGTTGCGATTAATGCACAAGGAGAAAGTTGGTCATCTCATGTTATCACATGTATCACATGTTATGTTATATCTCATAACTAACTGGTTTTGACAGGAAAGACGATAAATGAAACAGGAGAAAGATCTCACCTGGACGTTCTCTTATCTGACTGAATACTCTCATTATCTGCCAGGTTGAGGGAGGCGAGTGACAGGCTGGACACAGAGTAACCCCGCGGCCGTGACCCTGCACATGCAAATGAACACATATTTACATGTATTCATTTAGCAGACACTTCAATCCACAGCGACTTACATTGCATTATACTACACATTGACACATATTTACATGTATTCATTTAGCAGACACTTCAATCCACAGCGACTTACAGACGACGACAGCATCAAACATATACTTACACATGATTTACATGCATTGCTTTTGTTTTTATCAAAGCTGCAATCTGTAACTTTTGCCTCTTTACTGCCATCTCTGTTCAAAACATAACATTACAGTGTACTTGCTGAGGTTTCTTTCGTTCATGTGGACGTGATTTTTGTTTGTTTTTAACCCGGATTGCAGTTACGGATTGCAGCTTTAACTCTAAGCTAGTTCAGGGTCAGAGTTCAGTCTGGAGTTCCCAGTGTACCTGTGGCAGTCTGTGCTGGAGGTTTTGGAGACTCCATAATGTCTCTGTGCATAGATTTGGGGCGTGGCTTCTTTTGCTTGATGCTCGGGGGGCGTGGCTTAATCACACTGTCCATGTCATCCATCAGTTTGAGCTGCTTCCTCCTCATATACTCATCTTTTATGAACTCTCGTCTGGCCTTCTCCTCCTCCTTCTTCTGACGTTCCTCTTCTGCTTTCAGTCTGTTCGTGTAAGCAGCGTTAAATGTACGTTAAAACAACGCTGGTAAAGAAACATTCTGGGTTCAGAACACATTAAGCTGAATTAGAATTTTCAATTTTATGTGATTATCACCAAAAATAAGTTTGACTTAAAATGACTGGTCACAGTCTGTTACAGTCTGTAATGTGAGGTGTGTGGTTCTCTATTATTGTGTGGGTGCTGTTACTGTGTGTGGCGTTTGTGTAATGTGAGGTGTGTGGTTCTCTATTATTGTGTGGGTGCTGTTACTGTGTGTGGTGTTCATACCGCGCTGCTTCTTTCTTCTGCTCCATCTCAGCCTCCTGTTGCTGTTTCTTCATCTGCGTCTCTCTCTCTCTCCGCAGACGTTTCTCCATCAGAGCGGCTTTCTTCTGAGCAATATCATCTTCCCCCTGCAGGTCATCCTGAGTCACAGCGCACACACACACACACACACACACACATTCATTTAAAACAACAGAATCTGATGCAGGGAACAGTATATACACTGTTAGTATGCAGTACACCAGTTTTAGAACAGACTTGCATAGCTGCAGTATGCAAATACTTGACCTGCTTATTTGAATGAACATTTTTTAAATTCTGTAATGTTTTAAGAACGTTCCGCTAACAACTTAAAAATTATTTTTGATATGTAATGTTAATAAAGTTCCACTAACGTTACTGCACTCCATGTTTCCAACACACATTTCATAAGAGTCTCACCCTGTAGAAGAACCCACAGCACATCTTCTGGTCCGGCATGGGTTCTTGTCCAGTTTCTGTTTCTTTACTGCTTTCTAAGTCATGTCCTTCCAGAGGCTTCAGCACTGAGAGCGGAACCTCAATCAGATCCTTTTTCCCTTGTGAATCTGTTTCATCTGTGTTCCCAGTGGCCTGCTGGGACGGACCCTTGGAAGGCCGTGCAGTCTTGGGTTTGTCCTTATGTTTTATCTTCTCACCTTCTCCATCAGTCTGGTCCTGTTTCTCCTCTCCCTCATTCTGGTTCACCTGACCTGATGCCTGATTTGCAGCTGCATGTGATTTTTCATCTGGCTTGTCTTTGGACTCCTGCATTTGTTGTTTTTGTTTAGCTGTTTGGCCCTCACCTGAAGGTCCCTCATCATGTCCCAGGTATGCAAACGAGCTGGTCTGCATCTGGCTCGGCAAGACACGTCTAAGTCGAGGCAGGCTGTCCACCGACTGCGGCGTGTTGAGCATGCGGCTGAAGGGGGTGACCTTCAGCTCGCTGGGACGCGGCGTTCGTGGCGTCCTGGCGTGGAAGGAGGCGGACTTCCTTTTGATGGTAGAGGGTGATCGATGCGTAGTACGCGGGGAGCCGGTGGATGACAGGTTGGGCGAAAGAGACCCCACAGAACCGCGGCCCACCACACTGCTGCTGCGCAGCTCACGAAACTGTTTCCGTGGCGACGGATCCGGCGGAGAGATCACCCAGCTTTGCTGATCGCGCATCCGCATGATGTGTTCCTGCTGCTGAGCCAGTCGCTGCATCTCCGTCTGCAGGAAGCTCAGTGACGTGTTCAGACGCTCAATGGACCGCGTGTACTCCGCCAGGTCCCCCTCCACGCCCGCCTCCTCCAGAGGAGATTTTGGAGGTGCGCCATCTGGTCTGCACCGTTCAAACCTAGAATTCGAGTCGTTTGGAGTCAAGGGGGGCTTCAGAGGTGGCGTGTCAACGGTCTGCTTGTCTTTCTCATCCGGTCCCTCGCCGTCAGACACTAGGGGTGACACAACTCCTTTGCGTTTAACCACACTGAGGAAAGCCGTGCGGCCCATCCGCTGCCTGTGACGGGTGAAAGCCGCTTCCACCTTCTTCTTTTGCGCCTCGATGGCCCTGCGTTTCTCCTCCAGCTTCATCTTCAGCTGGACCATCTCTGACGCCAGCAAGTGGGAGGGATCACGGGGTGAAGTGAGCCGAGCGGGGCTGCGCGCGTCAGGAGTTACGGATGCAGCCGCCGCAGCTGCTGCATGTGTGGCGTTCATCTCCACACCGTCGGGCGTGTTCCCCCCGCTACTACTGCTGTGGCCATCACCGGGGTTCAGTTTACGAAACTTCTGCTCAGCAAAGCTGGTCATTCGCACTGCAGGTCCAAGAGAGGAGGCAATACTGGTGGCCAGAGACCGCATTCCCAAAAGGGTCGGGCACGGGCTGCCGCCCACCTCTGGAAGCGGGCAGGAACGAGCCTCGTAGTCCTGGTCCATATCAGAGTAATCCTTCAGGGACGAATCCTCATCCTGTCCATCCTGAATATCCTCCGTACGGACATGAATTCCTGTATCCATATCTGTAGAGGCGGAGTTCAGGTCCACCTCATCCACCCGGGCTTTGGAGAGGGAGTCCTCCGAATGGGTTGGGTCAGCGGTGGGGTTGGAGGAAGATGGGTCGTGTAAGAAAAAGGCGCAGTCACCAGATGGTGGCTGCAGGCTGCTGTGGGGTCTCTCGGAGTCATGGATGATCTTCAGGGCTTCTTCAATACTGGGAGTGTTAGGCTGAGGACAGTGGTCATACGGAGGGCTGCGGTCATCTTCCAAGACGCCATTTGAGTACCTGAGCCATGAAATATTCATTCAATGAAAGTCGGTAGGATGAAAACTCAACGATCATCTTAAAGTAAAACAGTTTGACACCGAAAATAACTCAAATAACATTTCTTACATGTTTTTTACAGTTCATAAATGACAGCTGAGGAAAACATTGCATTTAAAAACAATATTTCAGAGCTGTGCCCTAGTAGTCCACATTGAGCTATGGTTGAGACCAGTTTGCAACCTATTTCATTCCCTCTTTACTTCTAGCCATCTTTTCCTGTCAACAAAATAGGCAACACAAAAGAAAAACATAAAATGCAAAACGTGTACCCAGTGTGGTTTCCCAGTCGCTGTCTGCAGGGTTGTCTGCTGGATTCCTCATCATCTTCCTCTCGTATTTGACTGTGCGCGTTCCCATTAACAGGCTGGAATGACAGGTTTCTCCGCATGCCTCGGCCAGCGTGGTGAACTTTAAAACCCAAACCCTCAGTGCTCACCGATCGGCTCAGTCCCCGACCTGGAGATGGACTTGTGATGTCATCGAGTGGAATCTCAAATGATATGCCATGAGCTGAGGACCTGTGGTGAAGAAAAGTTACTCACACATCAATATATGATCACAGACGAGGGTCTGAAACTAATGAGGCATGTGACAAACACAGAATCCACAGACCGTTTCTCTTTTGGCCATGTGCCCACACATCCGTCCACATACGACATGGAGGACGACCGCCTGATAACTGCTGTGAAGGGAACAAATAGCCTTTAACCTTCACTAGTCCAACTCGCCACACTCAGCTAATATTTGATTACAACAACACAGACTGCAGTTATGCTACATGTTTTATCAGTATAACCCCAGGAGCTCAAGAAGCGCATGCTTCCTCACGCTTCAGTTCTACAGAGGAGTGACATTAGATTTTAGACGCTGGAGAGTCAGGGCTACACTTTAACTCTTACCTGAGTTGTCCGTTTTAGGTTGTGACCTGGAATATAAGACAGTTTGAAAAATAAAACCAGACTTTAATTAAATGGCAAAGTAAATGATTCCTGTTACATTATTTTAAATCTTTAACTCTATTTAAACTGTACAGTGCAGCTCTCAAACCTGGTCTGATCTGGACTGTCAGGTCTGTGGATCAGGTTTTGTTTGGTAATGGGAGCCATGTCATTGGTCTGGGACGGGTCAGAAACTACAGAGAGAGATATTATTAAACTGTGTTAACACAACACACAACACAAAGACACAAGACGAGAACTCACCTTTGGTGTTTACTGTTTGTGGCTGAACAAAAGAGGGTTTCACAACTTCACACCACCAAAACAGCTCGGCCATAAACACAAGGTAGTTACTCTGAAATCACACAAATGTGTGATACAGTCATACACACACAAGAACGTGATACAGAACAGAGATAATCCATTCATCAGAAAATAAACATGGGCTTGTGCATTAGATTTGTGGTGTGCTGCAATTCTCCAGTATAACCACAAGATGTCTCTGTTCTCCCTTAAATTTAGAACTCTTTGTGTAAAGCACAAAGTTATGTGTCAAATGTAATCCTGGCCTACTGTACACTGTGCATTATATACTGTGTGCTGCCTGCTGTATTTAAATAGCGCCTGTGCACGTACAGCACAGCTGAGAGTTTCATTCTGCAGAGTGTTCTGACCCGACAAAGCACCCGGAGCAGCCTGACACGAACAGAACAGACCCAGCGCTCTCTTTCATACTCTGCTGAATCATTCAGCCCTGGCACATTAATTCACCACAGTCAGGGGCTCTTATATGATGAAATGATCATTATAAGGCCTTACTTGAAGTTATACCACATAATAACAAAATCACTAGAGAATTAACCAAATGTGACTCTGTTTTACTACAGAGCGTGTGATTGGCTGAGGCCCCTGACAAGCATTTTAACAAGGTTACATAATCAACCACAGCAGTTGTGCTCATATGACATAACAGTAATTTCCCAGGACATAAAACCATCAGCGTCAAACATGCCAGTTTGGAAAATGTTAGAAAACACATCTCCTCCCAAAATACACTCCATGGTGTTTTACAGTTTGTGTGTGAAGTAACTGTGACACAGTTAAGACTGTGTTTATCTAGAGAACCGCTTCACACACGCACACACACTATGACTCAGTTATCCCAAACAGTCCGATTTGAAACACGCACTGGTCATTTTTTCCTTCCTGCATCAGTCCTGGTAAAATTGACTGGAACAGTGTAGAGATCACTCATTCATCCTCACACTGAAAAAAAGATTTCTGTGGAAAATCACCAGAGAAAGTGTCCAAAATCTGTATCCTAGAAACCATCACACAGAAACAGTTTGTAAACACTGAAGACTCATACAGGAAACTCTGTGTATCCTGTTCATTGTGCTGAAACATCTGGGAATCTACATACCAAGAGAAATTACAGACCTCTTCTACTGGTAAGGCATCTTATGTTTCATTTTTTACTGTAATACAAAACTCATTACACAAAGCTACATCTTTATATGTTATGAAGAAAACTGCATCTGTGATGCTCAGTAATGCAAAACTTGAAAACTATTACATGTCACGTAAAACCAGCTAATGGATAACAGTGGCTAACATTCTCTAAAAGTTTTCTCAAAGTTATTAAAAAACGGTTCTTGCAGTAATGTTTCTTTAACTGTATATATTGTATTTATCAAAAATATTATTCTTAAGTAGTCAGAGTAATGTTTTAAAAATGTTTAAATTAAATAGTGTTCTTATAACCAAGCTAAATGTTAATATAATGTCAAAAATACTGGTTGTTTTGAACATTTATAGAACTTTCCAAATAACCTTTATAACATTTTAGTTACCTAATGGAAACATAATGGAAACGTTCTTACAACCTAAAATAGTTAGCTGGGCAAGCGCACGATTTCAGACATCATGTTCATAGCACAATCGCTGCAGCAAATGACAGAAAGCACCATAATTCATAAGCTTCAGTTCTCGAGGTATAAACAAAAGAAATGTATCTTAAAAACAGCATTTGTTGATTATGTAATTATATGCGCTGCAGAATGTGCAAACAGCAACTGGACATGAGAAAACCATTATAGCATTACATCATACATGAAGAAGATCCGATCTGATCGTACAACTCGTCTTTCCTATAATTTATTAGCCCTAAAATAAAATATATCAATTTAAATGATTATTCCAGTAAAATGGCAATTGCTGACAATACTCATACTTCACTCCCAGTTGTAAGTCTTTGTTTAAGAGGTGTGCAGATATCTGTTGAGCTTTACCTTGATGCTGTTGGAGGCATACAGCATGTCCTCCAGAGTGAAGTGACAGCAGCTGTTCAGGTTTTCTCTGCAGAACTCCTGGATCAGCTGAAGATTGTACAGACTGTCAGCCAATGACATCGTTTCTTTCACACAGATGTCTGTAAGGGGAGGGAACATAGCACACCACAGCCAATAGCGTTATGAGTTTATCTGAGGGGGTGGTTACAGAACACAAGTAGAAGCCAATCCTGTTCCAGCATGTTTGTGGGGGCGGGAACAGAAGGTGTGATGTAACAGGCAGACTCCTCAGAGTCACGGGGTGGAGATGTTTATGTTTGAATAACTGCTCTACTGTTCTCTTCTGTTCTTCCATTCACTCACTCCTACTCTCTCTGTTTCCCCCCTTTCATTTCTGTTCTCCAGCGTTATACCACATCTTCAGCTCTGTGTCTCAAGCTCTTTCTTTCCCTCTTATTCCCAAAAGACACAGAGTATTTACTGTACTTATAGACAGAGTATTTACTGTACTTATAGACATGGTATTTACTGTACTTATAGACAGAGTATTTACTGTACTTATAGACAGAGTATTTACTGTACTTATAGACAGAGTATTTACTGTACTTATAGACACGGTATTTACTGTACTTATAGACACGGTATTTACTGTACTTATAGACACGGTATTTACTGTACTTACAGACAGTATTTACTGTACTTACAGACAGTATTTACTGTACTTAAATAGCAAACAAGAGCATAACAAAACTACATGAGCTCTGCCACTGTATAAATACAGGCATGATTGTGCTGTCTGACAGACTTCAGAGAGGGTTCACGTAATAATCTAGCTTTCCTGATGCCTTTTCTGTGCGCACTTCTGTTATCTGCAGGCCCAGATCAGCGGCTACATTCTACTCAGTATTCTGTTGTGGGTTTATCTGTGCAGGCTTCTGGTGAGGTCTGTCACACCAATATCAAGGGCAAATATACCTCTAATGTGCAAAAACATAATATATACATTGTATGACCAAGATAAATTGTGTGGGCTACTTTCCTGTGAACTTTGTGTCCAGTCTAATTTAAATTTAGTCTAATCTAAAGTCAGACTTCTTTATAATGTTTGATTAGAAGACCCTGAACTGTTTCCTGTAGTGGTTTCCTACCTTCCAGTGGCACTGCATCAGGACAGTAATAGTGCAGCAGCGCAGCCAGTGCACAGCCGTCGGTGTTGTCCTTCAGTAGACTGTCCACCAGGGGGAGACAAAGCGCAGGTCGTGCTTTAGAGTCCTCTCTCTTGAACTGTGGATTACAAACACAGCTCAGTTGCTATGACAGCAGCATTGTTACAATGGGAATGCATCATAATCATGGACAAGACTACATGCTACACACAGTCACAGAACTCAAAACCTCTCATGTCGTCTCATCTGATGACAGTAGCATGTGATTGATTTGAAACAAGAAGACAAAGCTTCATGAAGGTAAAGCCCCGCGTCTCTTACATGAAAAGTTCATTTCTGACTTTGTACAGTGTGATTATGCAATATGAAGAGGGGCGTAACGATATACCAGTGTTCATATCACAGTTTTGAAGCCACTGCTCGGTTTGGGGCGGTTCTGTAACTTTAGTGTATGGGAATTCCAGATGCTCATAAGGGGGACTGACATTAAAAACCAGCCCCGCATTGTGAGGAGGGGTGACTTTACCCAATTCAATAATTTTGAGGTTTTTTGCAATACATATTATTTCCTTACAAGCCCTCCAGTGTCCTTACAAGCCCTTCAGTTAATAAATCTTTTGTCTGTTTAAGGAGACTGTCTAACCTCAGGAAGTGGGTTTTATATTACAAAGCAGGAAATGACACAGAAAGACCCGCATACCTCCCCCGGGCACATAGAAAAAATCTCACATGACGTGCGCAAACAAGACTGAAAATTAAAAAAACTTCTACAAAAATACAATGTTATTAAAATATCAAGACATAGCACCATAATGGCCAGAAAGAGAAGTATTTGTATGTAATTGTTAAGGTATTATTATTGATATTACTGCACAAGCAAACAAGAGAAATGTTCTCATCCGTCTTTATGACGTATGAACCTGTTTAGACCGGTTTGTTATCAGCAGAAGCAATGAAAGCAAGTGATTATTCTGCTCAGTGGACTTCAGACTATACAGTCGAGCAGCATTGTGTTGGTACACTACACAGCGCTTTCACTGGAAATGTATTTGATTATATGTAAAAAGCAACAAGCAGAAAAAGAAACTAACATGCAGCAATAGCACAAGACGAAGAGTCGCTCTGTAAGTATTGCTTACGTTTTCTGATTGTTTTCAGGCATGGCTGAATGACATATTTATGTAAAGGCTGCATTTGCATAACAATTTCCTATTTATATACCCTAAAAATATTAAAAGCATATTTTAATGTTCTGCATTAAATTTTGAGAGAATGTAAATAAAACATTCCGTAGGTTCTATATTGATGCAAACTTCATTTATTTGTGATTGGTGGAGCTCTACAATTGACTCGTGCAGAACAACGTGTGATGCTGCTTTGTAAAGATGCAAAAAGCAGATCATGTATCTTACGAGGCCACCAGAAACAAACACCATTATGAAGTACCTTTATTTTTTACCAGACATGCGCGGCATACTGTTTCTGAGGCAGATCTCTAAATATTATCTTGAGACGTTGCATCTGTGACAGAACTGGTGAAATGTCCACAGTGAGGCAGAATTCAATAAATAAAGTTCTGAACCATTTGCGCTGTCACTGTGTTTATGATGCATGACGTCTGTCAAATAAGGAGACAACTTCAGGTTATTTGCTCAGGTGTGTCACACAGTGTAAACCAGTTTAACTATTTCCAACATGAAAAACACTTTGGGAATTTGACACGTTTAGAAGCATGTAAATACAATATTGCAAAGGACAAAAGCTATATATGATTTGTTGTATATTTGATGTCCTGTGTATATTCATGTCAATAACAAGCTTTTGTCTCACTTTATCACTTAACACCCAAACCTCATAATAAATGATTCATGGTTTCTGACTCAAAAATATATTAGGTATCTTCTCACCCTTTGAGCTGCGCAGGGTTCTGCTGTATCTCTGACTCTCTGTTCTTGAGCCAAAAGCTGTTGAAGATATTCATTTACCTGCAATGTTAAATAAACACATCAAATGTAGCATGTACACAAAAGCACAAATAAACACACGTTTACACATACAAAAGATTTTGCTCTGCACCGTTCCAAATCTATAATCAACATGAACATATTCTCTTCATGAGGACGGCACGTGTTCCAAGAACTGTAAGCTATTATTTGTGCTCTCCCTCGTATTTTAACAGAGAAGGCTGTCAAAACCAGCTTCAAATGCACTTAAGTGATGTGGACCTCTAGTGACAAAATGGTGAATTACTCTGTGTGGATCTGAATCAAGACAATAACTTGACTGTCTTTACTTGTCGACTTTTAGAATGAGCTGCTTCACAAGACAAGATATGAGGAGAACACCAGCATTTAGTTAATTTAAAACACATTCCAGAAGAGGTGAGATCAATCTTATTAAAACTGATTTTTATACTGCAAAAGTCTTTTTCCAAACAAATGTTAATAATGCAGCACCTGGTCTGAGTTTGGCTCAAGGACTTTATGCATTTGCTTACCGTATGTCTTTGTTACATTGACACCATGTTTAAAGCTGCAATCCATAACTTTTTTTGGGGTGAAAAAAACAGTTATTGAGTAAGTACATAACAGATCAGTGCTAAACAGTTTCCCAGGACACGTTCGTTTGGCTTCAAGTAATCTGCAATTTCATGTTTTAAACAGAGATGGTGACAGAGGCAAAAGTTATGAACTGCAGCTGTAATACAACTCCTAAAACAATCATATAAACACAGAACGCAGTAGATCGTGATTTCTTTGTTTCTGTCTTTAGAGTTTGTTTTAGGAGGCTGTCAACCATGAGTCAAAAGACAGAACTTCCTCATCGAGTGAAAGAGTGGACGAGAGAACATGTTCATTACTGGTTAACGGAGGTGATTAAAGTGGACAGAAAACACGCAGACAAACTGTTTGAGGAAGAAGTATCAGGGGAAGAACTAGCTTGTTACCAGCCCAAACATCTTCAGGAGCTTGGTATCAAGCATGGCCCAGCTGTTAGGATCGTCACCAGATTTACTGAGTTAAAATCAGTTAATAAACAGAAATCAAACTCTGAACCCCCATCAGAACCCTCTCATAAACAAAACACAGAGGCTGAGCAAGACACAACAGTGGAAATCAAAGAAAATGATCAAACTCACCAAACACCAATATCCAAAAAATCAAAGGGAAAATCTCGGAGGAAGAAGAAATCGGAAAATGAACCGAATAATTCTATGAACAAACCACTGAACTTGGGAGAAGCTTCGATGGATAACACGACTCCAAGAAGCACCTCTTCAGAAGAAACCCAACCTAAAGCTCCTTTAGAAGCAGCCCCATCCCAAGACAAGCCTGCAGGACCTTCTGGAGGTCAATCCTCCAGTAAGACAGAACAGAGTCAGACAGAGTCAGCTGACTCTAAAGAACTCACCACTGTTGATAAAGATAAAGTATGTCAAAACAAAAAGAATGTAATTGAGCCGTTACCCCTGCGACACTCATGCAGTCTCTTTCCATTTGATCAGAGCTCTGCTTCTCATCGATACATTGAAAACTACACGCTACCCCCAGAGACTGGACCCGGAAATCTAATCGACCCAGTTCATGAGTACAAGTTCATGGGCCGAACGGATGATATTCACGTGATGAAGAAGAAGTTTAATAAGGAGGTGTTTCGCTTTGCAGCTGGCTGTATGAACGCTCGCACAAATGGAACCATTCACTTCGGTGTGGCAGATTCCAAAGATACCGAATACGCTCATGGTGAGATTATTGGGGTCAAAATTGAGAACAGGGACACCCTCATTGATCACTTCAATCAGGGCATTAAGTCACACTTTGAAAACCACACAGATAAAGCAAAGGCCTGCATCAGACAGCCACGCTTTGTAGAAGTACTGAGCCCGGACGGCAAGTTATCTGGCAAATACGTCATAGAGGTGGATGTTGTTCCATCACACAGTGTAGTTCAGGATAAACTGTTTTACCTCCAGACTCTGGATGAAGACAATCAATGGAAAAAGAGTAAAGTGAAGTCACTCTTCATCAGAGAAGGAGCTGCAACACGAGATATCTGCAAAATCGGTAATCCTCAAGAGTTACACTCTGAAATTGCTCTAATTAATTCACAAGTCAAAGTTCTGGACAACAGAAGGAAGAAGGCAGAAACGAGACCTGAGAGTAAAAGATCATCAAACCAGGGGGAGAAACTAAAGAATCTGTTGACTTTTGGAGGAAACCGTCTTGGTCATTATGACTACTACATCATGGTAACCAACAAAAGCCACGCTGAACAACTCCAGCATCTTCAGTTCATGAAACTGTCAACATTTAAACTTTTTTGTGTACTGGACTTTGATCCAAACTCTGCAGTAAGTGGGCCCTGCTGTAACTTCACAGAGGCTCGAATTGCTAATCTTCACAAACCAAGCCAGTTCCTTGGGGACCCGGGAACTGTCGCAAAGAACCTTAACTTATACAAACAAACAAGTTGGGTGTTTTGTAATGGCAGAGAAGACTTTAACACAGAGTCTGACAGACCACTCAGACCGAGCGAATGGTTAACAAACAAAGCGGGAGAAGTACAAGATATGGTCTCATTCCTTTGCAACTCTGACACACTTCCAAGAGGAAGATTCTTGGTCATATTCCTCCTGCTTTCAACTGTTGAAGCCATGAATGATCCGATCTTTGACACGTTCATGTCATTTTATAAAAATCTCGGGGGGACAGAGAACATTCTTAGTATTTGCACCTCTGATGCTTCCTTTCAAAAATGGAGAGATTTTATTCAAGCTAGATGTGAACATGACATCAGTCTGCGGAGTATATATGACCTGGAGCTCAGTGAAATCAATGGAACAATACTGAAACTAGGACAGAATAAGTCAAATGCTGAGAGACTTCTTCCATCTGCTGAAGGAAGTTCAGTGGTTCTCCAACAAAAGGACGAGGACCTCATGCCTTCTCTTGATGTTCTTTGTGAAAACCAGTGTGAGAATGAGTTTGATGAGAACAGTAAAGAATTTCAAGAGTTTAAACTCAAAACCGAGGCTGAATTCTACAGAGGAGACAAAGTGAAATGGTGGAATTTTTATTTCTCTCAGAAAAGTACGGCAAACCAATTTATTAAACGAGACAAATACGATCAACTCAAGCGAATGATTGAATCGAAAACAAAAAGCCCAACAAGCACGTGTGTCATGCTGAGTCTTTTTCACCAGCCTGGCTGTGGAGGCACCACTTTAGCCATGCATGTCATGTGGAGTTTAAGAAAAGATTTCCGTTGCGCCGTACTGAAGGACAACACCGTTTCCAAACTTGATGTTGCACAGGAAATCGTCTACTTGGTACAGTGTGGAAAAAACGAAACCTCGCGGATAACGCCGGCACTTCTGCTGGTTGATGACTCTGAGGAGACAGAAAACACACAGGAGCTTCAGCACAACATAAGGAAAATTCTTGAGGAAACATGCCCAAGTGCACTTGTTATTGTTTTGAATTGTTTGCGTTCAAATAACCCCAAAGTCAGATTCTCCAACAGTGTCATCGAGTGCCAGTACATCACAGCAACACTGTCTAAAGAAGAACAGGACGCCTTTGAGATGAAACTGAAGGAACTTCAAGACACACACGAGAAACCAGAAAACTTTTACAGCTTCATGATCATGAAAACAAACTTCAGTCAGCAGTATGTCACCAAAGTTGCTCGCAACATTCTGAAAGATCTTGATATAGAAAGCAAACAAGCACAGCTTCTCTCGATCCTGGCATTACTGAATGCCTACGTCGCTGAATCAGCAATATCTGTGTCATTGTGTGAAGACTTTCTAGGCATCAAATTGACTTTGCGGTGGAGGAAAACGGTTCTGGAAGAAATGCAGCCGCAGTCGTGTCTGCTTATTGAAGTTGAAGCCAAATGCGGCGTTCACAAAGCAATCCGTTTCGTTCATCAACGTATTGCAAAAGAGTGTGTCAACGAGTTAGAGAAGACCCACAACAGCCCACGATCTGACATAGTCCGTAATTTGCTGCATTGCGACTTGTTTTTCAAAAGTGGCATAGGAAAAGACCAACACCTGCAGTCGGTAAAAAGCATGTTAATCACTCGACAGCGCAAAACAGAAGGTGATGAGAAAGACACACTGTTTTCACCTTTAATTGAGGACATCATCAAGAATGATGGGCTGAAAAAAATCCAAGACATCTTTACGGAAGCGTCGAGGCGACTCGATAAGGACTTCGCGATCCCTCAAGCTTTAGCTAGACATTTCTATCTGAACGAAAAGAACTTTGCTCAGGCTAAGAACTGGGCCAACACAGCAAAAACCATCAAAGAGAATTCATACACACTTGACACTGTTGGACAGGTCTCTAGAAGTGAGCTGAGACATAAAATTGACAGCAAAAAGCAAGAGAGCAAACAAGTGACACCTGATGATTTGAAAGAATATCTTGATCTAGCTAATGCTGCAATAACAGCTTTTCAAAGAGCTCAAGTACTGGCCAAAACAGATGATATCCCTGAAGAGATGCTTCACAGAAAATCAAACACATACAATATATCTGGATACATGAGCGAGATTGACATCGCTATGACTGTGTTTGAAATTGTGAAGGGACTGCCACTGTTTGAGGAGAGCGACCTCATGAAGGGTTACTACATTCAGCAGTTTTTCAAAGGCAAAATATCCATAACAAACATTCCCATAATCCAGAGTGATGCCAACAACAAAATGTTTGACATTCTTAAGGACAACGAAACATTCCTGGTTTCCTTGAGATCTCAAGTAGACAAAGCTTTCGACTTCCTTGAGATATTCTTCACTTACACACGGGAAAAAGGCGTCGTTGACAACGAAAAGCATTTTAGGAACAGAGCAAACCTTTCTGAGCAGTTTAGAAAATACATCTCTCTGTTTTGCTCTTCATCTGAGGAAAAGTTAGGCGAGAAATCGCGCAAGCCCAAGCTCAGCATGAATATGGAAATCGAGGAGTGTCGAGTGTTCCTGGAGGAAAACAGAGCGAATAACTTCCCCAGAATTCTTCAGTTTCTGGAGTTCAGGAAGAACATGATTGAGCAAATTGTTGAGAAACATTCGTTCATATACAAGAACTGCGCCACCAAATCGCTCAAGGACAAAATGAATCATTTGCTTGCACACGTCATTCTTAAACTGAACAAACCGAATTCCCCATTTGCAAAACCCCTAAAAGAACTCAGTGCTTATTTGAAAGAAATCTTGCAAGAAGTTGGAACACAGCATCAACATCCAGAACCTTATTACCTTGCTCTGCTGTTCCTGTGGCCCGGAAACAGTAACCCTGACCCCAGAATAATTACATATGTGGAAATGATTAAAAAGTCCTCCAAGAGGCAACTCTCACACCTGTTCAGAGTCAGAAACCCAATCGCTTACTTCTATCTGGGCAAGGCAGATGGATTGGACAGACTGCTTTCCAAGGCAGCCCTCGACAGCGACTTCAGCAAAGTAAGAGAACGCAACGTTCTATGGTCGAGTGCCGACATCTTTAAGAATCAGGCGATTAAAGACAAGCTCCTAAGAGTAAATGGCACAATTGAGGTGGGAGAACTTTGCGCTGAGTACGGCAAGCTGAAGATCCCCGTGCGTCCCACCTACCTCGGTGGAATAAGAAGTGGTCACAGTACAGAGAGAGTCACCTTCTACATAGGCTTTGCTATTGATGGACCACTTGCCTATGACATTCAATATGCAGACAGGAAGATAAATACATGAACCAATCAACGGTGTGCGTCTGTCCCTCATTTAAATATACTTTGAGGCAGAAAGGATAACATCAAAGCTGCAATCTGTACACTTTTTGGTTAAACAAAAATCAGTTATTGAACGGTTATCAGTTATGGAAGACATGACAGATCAGTTATGGAATGCTTCAGAATCCATATTTTATAAAGTTTGCATAAACCTAGGAGCTAATTCTCCAATGATATCAGTTAAAGTTTGTTACATGCTATTCATTTTATCATTATTTTAAATGTATGAGATGAACTTCTGAGGAAGATGAGGGGACCTGATTTCAAGTCAATCTGAAGTCTACATGTTGTTACTTTTTATTATTATTTACTATCACTATTTAAATCTATAATCCAAATCATGTTCATCAGCCTGATTAATTACTGTATTTTCATTTTCCCTTTTTTTTACTTTTTGTTAAGATCAACTGAGGCGATGTAACTCTGAAATGACAGAATGTAAACAGCATTGATGAGTTACAGAACACAATTAATTATCATTGTGTGAAGAACAATGTTTTACTGGGCTGTAACTTTTACTTGACATATTTTCGGTCCCTCTCTCCTGTCTATCACTGTGCCTGTCTCTTTATAACTGTCGTAAGTTACAATGTACAATGTAAAATAAACTAAAAAAATATTAACACTATCATATATGATTATGTTGTATTGGCCAAGCCTCAGACATCATGCCCAGTCTGTTAGGTGCGTCTGAAGCACAGGGCATACAAAATTGGAAAGACTTAGAAAGTATGGAAGTCGTCCTTGTAAGAAGTCGGTCCTTGGAAAATGAAAGCAGCCATCAGTCTGTCCAGACCGGCCATCAGTCTGTCCAGACCGGCCATCAGTCTGTCCAGACCGGCCATCAGTCTGAAGATCTAGCCATGCAAGACTAATCAATCATTACATGACCTCAACCCAGCTAACAATTTCAAATTGTAAGAATGTTTCCTAAACATTTACATTAAGTAATAAAACCTTAAAAATGTTATTTAGAAAGTACTAGGAACGCTGTATTAACGTTACTGTCTGGTTATAAGAACATTATTTTTTTTTACTTTTTAAAATGTTCCACTTTTGTAACGTTCCATACATGTTCTACTAATGTTACTGCGAGAACACTTTTGATAACTGTTAGCTGGGATACAGGTCAGCCACAGGTTCAAGTATTGGGAAAGCTGTGGGATTCTCACCTTGTTGATCCAGGTTGTCAGGGCCTCTTCCGAATCATAGGGAAAATCTTCCTCAGGAAGGAATGGGGTAAATTTCTGTATGCAGGTCAGAACTCTCTCCACACTGACCATTTCAACGGTGTATGCCATCATTAAAGTGTCCATCATCGCCAGATGACAACTCTGAAATGGAAACCACGAATGTAACACCTGCAGTTCTCTTGATGAACTCAAATACAACACACAGATGATCTATGATGAGGTCACATGTTAATCCTCCCCTTATAAATGCTAACAAATGACATTTTAGGATTTACTCTAGAAATAAATCACTTTAATCTGAGACGTTTACCGAGCATTAACCACAAGCGGCCCACAATCTCTCTCTGGATTCCACCCAACCGCTCCGTATTTCTAACTGAGTCCTGCCACACACAATCAGCACACACACACACAACATCAGCACACACACACACAACATCAGCGCACACAACATCAGCACACACACACAACATCAACACACAACATCAACACACAACATCAGCACACACACACAACATCAGCACACACAACATCAGCACACACAACATCAGCACACACACACACACAATCAGCACGCACACAACATCAGCACACACACACACAATCAGCACACACAACATCAGCACACACACACACACACAATCAGCACACACAACATCAGCACACACACACAACATCAGCACACACACAACATCAGCGCACACACACACACACACAACATCAGCGCACACACACACACACACACAACATCAGCTCTACATCTGGCAAATCAACAACACTCTCCAGAATCTGCAGAATAAAGGGAATTCGTTTCACAGCCGTCTGACTGTCTCACACTGTCTCACAGACACAGCTCGCCATGCAGACACACTGCCGCAGTGCTAATCGCCATGCCAACAGACACACCCTCCCCTGTGCGCACATTAGCACACACTCCTACAGACAGAGACAGAAGAATAAGCCGATTTGTGTGTTTTTTTGCACACATAATTGTGTGTGTGTGACTGGCAGTGGGTGTGTCTGTACCCAGACCTCCCAGCTAACAATTTTAGGTTGTTCCCCTAACGTTTCCATTAACTAAAAAAAAATCATTCTAAAAACATTCGAAACATCCAGTTCTTTGGACATTGTGTTAATGTTATTTCTTAATTAAACGAACGTATTCTAATGTATTTTAAAACATCGTTGTCAACATTTTTAAAACATTTCACAAACGACATAAGAACAGTGTTTTTGATGCATTTGACATATAACAATAAAAAACTGTCTACTAACGTTACTGCAAGAATCTTTCTTGAAAACTTTAAGAAAGCTTTATGAGAACATTAGCCAACATTCTGAGAACATTTACTGTTAGCTGGGTGAGGTCACGTCCTTCCCCTGAGCTGAACGACCTGCCGGTCATGAACACAAGCGCAGAGAGGAAGCTGATATCATTAGACATGTGGATGTATACAGTGTTGTACAGCGTCACACGGTGATTTCTGGATGTGACTCTATAAGTGTGTGTATGTCTTGAACTGAATGCTGAGGTTTCTTAGAGGTAAAAGCACCTGAAAGGATTGTGAGTCCTACTGCAGAGAGAGAGAGAGAGAGAGAGAGAGAGAGAGAGAGAGAGAGTACTGCAATGCAGTACCTCATAAGACTGTGTCCAGTTCTCACCATAGCAACATAAGGTTACAGTGTGCATTACCAGTCCAGGACTAGTTAATGTTATAACTGCTTAAACCCATGACACTAACAGCAAGGAAAACGATGACCACAGCAAAATCTAATTCATGTGCACGGTCCTATATATTTTTAAATGCAATGATGTAATGTTATCAACTACAAAACCATTACGTCACCCCTAGATAATCTTTTGTGGTTAATTACTGCACAACCCTTTGAAATATGTT
>JAZGTJ010006766.1:8573-20858 GCA_036877575.1 Botia almorhae | reverse complement strand
CACACCACACACACACACACACACACACACACACAGACAGACGAGCCGTGAATAGACCCCCAGACAACCCCGCCCTCGCAGCTGACATCATCACTCAACGATCCATGGCACATTGATGAAGATGATAATGCACAGTAATAGCACACCATCTGAGATTATTATGTCTGTTTTTACTTTATAACCTGCCCAGAGGCAACTCCAGTCACTCTCTACTATAGATAGGAATGACCTGTCAAAAATAATCATAGTATCTAAATCAACAACATGTATGCTTGATCCTATACCTACCAGGTTGCTGAAAGAGATGCAGCCTAAAATTATAGACCCTATTATTAATACATCATTGGTGTTGGCATATGTCCCAAAACCTTACAAACTGGCTGTTATCAGACCCCTTATTAAAAAAACACAGCTTGATCCCAGGGAACTAGTAAACTACAGACCCATCTCAAATTTACCTTTTATCTCAAAAATACTGGAAAAGGTGGTGTCTTCACAGATATGCTATCTATGAGAATTTCCAGTCAGGATTCAGGTCATATCATAGTACAGAGACTGCTCTCATCAGAGTTACTAATGACCTGCTTTTGTCAGCCGATAGTGGCTGCATCTCTCTTCTAGTATAATTCGACCTTAGCGCAGCCTTTGACACTATTGACCACAGCATTGTACTAAATAGGCTTGAAAACTACGTTGGCATAAAAGGAACTGCACTGGCATGGTTTAAATCATATTTATCTGACCCATTCCAGTTTGTTGCTGTGAATAAAAAGGTCTAGGATAAAATGACCCTAAGACAGAACATAATGATTTGATAGACTTCTTTAGTAAACCTACCGTTATTTACATGACAACTTTTAGCTTTATTTTGTTCCCTGCTTAGTGACAGCAGTGTGATGTTATGGCTGCAATTAGTAATATTATGCCTCACCTGATTTTGTTGGCACGATCTCTCAGTGCCCGACATTATCAAATATAATTGGAACCATCAGTTTTGCATCAACAATTAACTATAAATCATCAAAATCAACTATGTTCGTATCTAAAACAGTTACAAATTGCAGCTTTAACTTGGCAAAGGAGAACTGTCCCTCCTGGTCGCGCCTGGCTTCTCCCAAGGTTTTTTTCTCTATCTATACATCATTGGAGTTCCTTGCCACTGTCGCCCTGTTGGCTTGCTTGCTGGGAGACTGCTGATATCTAACTTAGCCTAGGGCTTTGTAAATTGTAAACGTCTAATATTTTATTGTTTATATTATATGTATGTATGCATGCTACTTTTGCATATTATGTAGTTCATGGTACTATTGCAAATCCCTTATACCCCTATCCCATAACATGTTGTCTATTATTATATGCCATCCCTATATAAGCTGGAATGCATATCTTGCTCAACAATTTTGTGGTTTTATCTGTTCAGTTAACTCTTTATTCGTAAACATACGATAAACCTAGTATACTTAATTAATCTTTTACATCCCACACATATTATTTGCAATAATATCATTAACATGTCCGACATTTGTTCTGTGTTTTTATTATTATTCTTTGTTTCTCTATGTAAAGCTGCTTTGAAGCAATGTAACATTGTAAAAAGCACTATATAAATTAAATTTAATCGAATTGAATATGACTTTACAACAATTGGAACAGCACACAAGTTTTATGCACAAGTTTATTTATAAATAATATCTATATATAATATATAATATAATATATATATCACATTTATATTGCTTTCTTATCATGGTTGTAGTCTCTATAGCAACTGTTCTCATTTATTTTAAATATGTGAAAAGAGCAACAATTTGTGTTCATATCTACATCTAACCCAATTCAAAGATAGGATTCATAAAGTAAAGAGTTGAGGTATGAGTTACAGTAGAAACTTTCTTTAGCAAACTTCACCATAGACACAACTGTAATACAGAAATTACAGGATGATACAGAGAGTGAAAGGGTTCAGTGGTTCTATATAAACTAAGCCTGTCATTGTTGTGACATTTGGTCACAGATGTTAGGGAGTCAAAGAATCACTTCTGTTTCCTTCTGGCCTTATGCAACAGTCAGTCAAGATCTCTAAGGGCCTAAAATGTTTCCCCCTTATTTTTAGATTTAAAAACAAAAATAACACAAATTTTTTAGAAGCGACATGCATAAAGGTTTATCGCTTTCACTGTTACCCTTTTGCACAGCCATATGCCATGCCCACAGCTGATTTAATAACCGCCAGATACTGAACTTGATAGTAAAGTTTGAGGACAGGCTTTATGTTGACATGACAACACCTGGCCTAAAGCTTTCAAACAGTCCAAAATACTTCAGGTTTGGCATTCTCTGATATGATGATGGTAACAAGTTTAACATTGACGACTTGTAACTCAAAGGTCACAGGTTCGTTTACCATTGCCAGCAGGTAATGACTTGAGCAAAGCACCTTTCCCCCAGTTGCTCCCTGGACGATGCAATGTCGTCCACAGCTATAAATGCGCTGGTTGAATGTGCAGGTCACATTTCAGGTATGGGTTACCATACCTGAGAAATTAGTCACTTTTATTTACATTTTATTTCATGTACATGTTTTAATGTAAAGCTAACACATTTTACCATGATTCTAACTTTTTCATATTATTATTCATGATGTTAGGAGGTTGCTAGGGTGATCTGACAGCCCAAGTCAAATAAGCCTCTACACGTCTCTACAATGTTCTAATGTTTAGATATGGCTTATTAATTTGATTACATGGCTGCTTGAGTACAGTAAATGGTTGCTATGGTGTAGCTAGACAGTTAACAGGGTAAAGTCAATAGTCAGATGTGTGTAAAACAAAATTAAAATAAAATTCAAAAAATCAAAAATAGCCAACTTGCATGTCTCTATGATGTTCTGCTGCTGAGATATAGCTAATTCATGTTGGTTGCTAGGGTGCCCTAAATGGTTTTTAGGGCATGGTTGGAATGGTAATCCATGGTAATAATTAAAGATTACTTGCCAGTCTGAGTCAAAAGAAGCCACCCACTTGTCTCTACGATGTTCTGATGCCTCTCACCTTTGTAAATACTGTACTGGTACTGTAACTGGTTGCTAAGGTGTGGCTATAAAGTTAAAACATCACCATTTGTTGTTGCTTACTAAGCTGACTGATATGAGCCCACCCCCAAGTCTTTACGACATTCTGATGTGAAGCCATGACATCACAAATATTTGCCCAACGTTATGTCCACAGGATTTCTTTTAATGGAAGTTTATGGGGCGGTTGCTAGGTTAAAGTAACTGGTTGTCAGGGTGTGGCTATGAAGCTGTGATGTCAGCATTTGTTGCTGCTTGCTAAGCCGAGCGATATGAGCTCACCCCAAAGTCTCTATGACATTGTGATGCGGAGCTATAACTTCACAAAATTTAGCCTAATGTTATGTTAATGTTAAGAATTTTTCACCCACTTTGTCATTCACCCTTAAAACATTGTACACCGATTGTAAATTATAAAAGTCATAGCACACCTCTCCTCGATAAGCTTCGCAAGCACCACTAATAACTAATAAAGTTTGCTAGAGAGCGTTTGAGGGTGAAGAGTTACACCAAACTCCAACACAACCAGGAGCTGGTTAAGGCGCTTCAGGGAATGAGAACCATGTCACAGGAGACAGCTGCTTCCAGCGCAACCACGTCATTCAACTCACCTTCCACTGCACCTGCTCCGGTGCCCGCGCCTTGCATTCCCTGAAAAATTTGACGGCTCTCCCTCAAAATGTAAGGGCTTTTTACTACAATGGTCATTATTTGTAAATCAACAACCCTCCTTGTATCCCAATGATTATAGCCGTATAGCATTTGTTTCTTTGCCGTATAGCATTCATTGTATAGCTCTCGAATGGGCCACCGCAGTGTGGAGGTTAGAAGGGTCAATCTTCCCCACCTTCGATATCTTCCTTTAAAGCTTTAGGGAAGTATTTGAATCTGGCTGGAGGTAGGAGCCCAGGTGAACAGCTTTAATAGTGCCAACCTGAAACGCGCAGCACCAAACTTTTACCAGCACATCAGCTGCCCCACCAGGGGTGAAAAGACACTGGACCACTGCTACACTACAGTCAGAGATGGCTACAAGGCACAATCTTGCCCTCCGTTGGGGAAATCCGACCACGCTGCCATCTTCCTCATGCCAAAATATAAACAAAGGCTCAAGTTCCGGCTCAGAGGGAGGTCTCACGCTGGACTGACCAATCAGTTGCCGCTCTGCAAGACGCTCTGGAGGACGCAGACTGGGACATGTTCCGGCGCAGCTCTGACGATGTCAACATGTTTACGGAAGTGTTTGTGGGATTCATCGGGAAACTAGCGGATGACACAGTTCATAAGACTATCATCAGAACGCTTCCTAATCAGAACCCATGGGTGAATAAATTCATCCGCGACGCTCTGAGATCGCACTCCACTGCGGGGCTCGCCAGCGGAAACATGGATGAGTATAAAGCTGCATCCTTCAGCCTGCACAGAATGGTGAAGGAGGCAAAGTGGTGCTATGGACAAAAACTAGAGTCACAATTTTAACACAGTGGCTCTAGGAGTCTGTGGCAGGGACTAAGAACTATGACGAACTACAAAACACCATCTTCCAGATCGGTGAATGCGGACGCATCTCTGGCAGAGGAGCTAAACACCTTTTATGCTCGCTTCGAGGCTGCAGCTCACAGTGCTACCGGCGTTAGCAGTGCTAACAGCATTATAGGCAGCACACACAAGGAGCATGCCGGAGAGGACAACGCGTTCATCATCTTGGAGCACAGCATGAGAAAAGCATTCAGGAGAGTGAATACAAGGAAGGCAGCAGGACCAGATGGCATCACGGGTTGGGTCCTAAAGGCCTGTGCTGACCAGCTTTCTTCTGTGTTTACTGAGATCTTCAACCTTTCCCTGGAACAGTCTACAATCCCGACGTGCTTCAAATGGTCCACCATTGTTCCTGTCCCAAAGAAACCCCAGCCCGCCTACCTGAACCGCCCAGTGGCCCTGACCTCAGTGGTGATGAAGTGCTTCGAAAGACTTATCAGAGACTTCATCACTTCTTCCCTACCTGACACTTTGGACCCGCTACAGTTCGCGTACCGTCCCAACCGGTCTACTGAGGTCGCCATCGCACAGCTCCATCATGCAGCCCTGAGCCATCTGGACAGCAGGAAGGGGAATTATGTAAAACAAATGCTGTTTGTTGACTACAGTTTTGCGTTTAACACCATAATTCCCTCTATACTCACCACTAAGTTGGAGATCCTGGGCCTTAGCCCATCCCTGTGTTGATGGATCTCCAACTTCCTGCGAGACAGACCTCAGGCAGTACGGGTGGGCAACGATGTCTCACCCTCCCTCACCCTCAGCACTGGAGCCCCCCAGGGTTGTGTTCTGAGCCTCCTGCTGTACTCACTGTACACCTTTGACTGCGTGGCCACTTCCAGCTCCACCAACATTGTGAAGTTTGTGGATGATACTGTGGTGGTGCGCCTGATCTCCAATAACAACGAGACAGCCTACCTAGAGAAGATTAAAAACGTGGAAACATGGTGCCAGGTCAACAATCTCCTCCTGAACATCAGCAAGACTAAGGAGCTGATAGTGGACTTTAGCACAAAGCAGGAGAGGAATTACCAGCCCCTCACCATCGACGGGACCCCAGTGGAGAGAGTGGACAGTTCCGGTAGCTAGGTGTTTACATCACGCAGGACCTGACATGGTCCTGTCACGTTAACACCCTGGTGAAGAAGGCCCGGCAGCATCTTTATCATCTTAGATGCCTGAAGGACTTTAAACTGCCCTCAAAGGTGCTAAAGACATTCTAAACCTGCACCATTGAGAGCATCCTGACGGGAAGTATCACAGCCTGGTTTGGGAACAGCACCAAACAGGACAGGCAAGCTCTCCAGAGGGTGGTGTGATCAGCCGAGTGTACCATCTGCACCAAGCTTCCTGACCTGGAGACTATATACAGCAAGCGGTGTTGGACCAAGGCCAGGAAGACTATGAAGAACCTCAGCCATCCCAACAATGGACTCTTTTCTCTGTTGCGGTCAGGGAAATGTTTCTGTTCCTTGAAGGCGAACACAGAGAGAATGAGGAGGAGCTTCTTCCTGCAGGCCCTTCGGGCCCTCAACCAGAACACCTAGAATCTGGACCCTCTGGACATACCCCCACACGACATAACATTTTACCTCAGCTGATCGTTGCACTTGCAAAAATTGCACTACTTTGTACTCTGCACTACTCTGTACACACAATCACACACTCACTGTACATCTTTTTCTGTACATCTTTGTGTGCACACTGCACTGTCACTTGGACATTTATATTTGCCTATACAGACATCTACATATATATTTATATATTTATCTTACATATGCACACTGTACATACTGCCACACTTTAAATTTTTACTTTCTTTCTATGTAAGACAGTCGCAAAAAGCATTTCACTACATGTCTTACTGTGTATGATTTTGTATGTGACAAATAAAATTTGAATTGTATAAGTCTGTATTGTGGTAAACCGGGTCATATCAAAGTCAATTGTCCTACTCGTGCCTCCTCAGATTGGTGAGTGTCACTAATACTTCTGAAACACATCTAATATCACCATGCCTGTAGAATTAATCATGACTTACAGAACTGTATCCACATTGGCTTTAATTGACTCAGGAGCGGCAGGCAACTTTATCTCTCAAACATTTGTTCACAATATTTTATTAGCCTCCTGTGATTCTGATAGCCGTTGAGGCGCTAGACGGCCATCCTCTTGGAGAGGGAGGCATCAGCCATCTAACCAAGAGCATCAATCTACGCATCAGGGGTTCTACATGCTGAGGAGATTCAATCCTATGTCATCTCATCACCAAATCATGAAATAATTCTAGATCTTCTCTGGCTCCGTCAACATAACCCAGTAATCTCCTGGAGAGAGGGAGAGATACTTGGGTGATCAAACTGTCATAACCGATGTCTGTCCAAGGTCAGTCATTCATGCAATTCTTTAAGCCCTCCAGAGTTAATCCAGGCCTCTAAGACCAAGGTCCCTCCTGAATATGCAGATCTTGTGGAAGTGTGCCCCCTAAAGGCAGAATATTTCCCTTGTCACAACCAAAATCAATAGCCATGAAAGAATACATTGAGGAGGAACTTCAAAGGGTTTCATAAGACCATTTAACTCTACAGCATCTGCAGGTTTCTTTTTTGTGAAGACGAAAGATGGAGGTTTAAGGCCATGCATTGACTATCGAGTCCTCAATGAAGTCACAATTAATTATTTAATAATTATTTATCCTAAGTTAGACCTATGCAGTGCTTACAACCTGGTACAAACCTCTGTCAAACTTTGTTGGTCTCCTCAAGCAGAAGGTGCTTTCCTGGACCTCAAAAAATACTTCACTTCAGCTCCTATTCTTAGATCAGCAGATTCATTGTTGAAGTTGATGCATCAAATACTGGTGTGGGTACTGTGCTTTCACAACGACAAGGTACACCTCCTAAAATGTTTCCCTGTGCCTTTTTTTGCGGAAGCTGACCCCTGCAGAACATAATTATGATGTTGGGAATAGGGAGTTGCTTGCCATGAAACTGGCACTTGAAGAGGGTGCCACTTTCCATTTTACAGTTCTTACTGATCATAAGAATTTAGAATATCTATGCGTGGCTAAGAGACTTAACTGCAGACCGGCCAGATGGGCTTTATTTTTTACAAGATTCCAATTTACTGTTACATACAAACCTGATTCAAAAAACACCAAAGCTGACTTTACTGTTGACTATATTCTCTTGACTGTTCCCGCCTCCACCACCACCAGCTGTCACCAGAGTACTAACCGGATCTTCAGAATACTTCTCCCGCAATTCTGCATACCTGGGTTGTTGTTGTTGTCAAACCTTTATTGCTTTATTACAAGTTCATCAACCACACCCTATATAAACTGGACTCTCATTCAGTACTGTGTGAAGTCTTGATTGACCTGTGCATCATTTCCAAGCGTTTTTCCATTGTTATATTCTGGTTGATATTCATGTATGATCTTGGACTGTTCTCGTTTTTGATTGTTTGCTGCCTGCCCTGTTTTGGATTGTTTACTGATTATGTGATTGTTTGCTGCCTGCCTCAACCTTGGATGATTATACAGTTTCTGATTGTTTGCTGCCTGCCCTTGACCCGTATCTGTCTTACGATTTTTATCTGCTTTGTCCTTATTGTTCATTCATCCTCCTTGTTCATCCTGTATGTTCATTCTATTAAATACTGCAAATGGATCCTAATTAAAATGAACTGTAAGTCTATATTTTTTTTTAAACTTTGATTATGAGACTAGTATTGTTGTTTTGTAAAAAATATATCTATTTTAAATAACCTATAACATTTTCTAAATAAAACATGCCTTGCACAACCTTATATAGATTTACCAAACAGGTAATGATTAAGGAGTAGTTACTAAAAATCTATTAAATAAGACACCATAGAAGTAAATATTGAAGAAAAAACACACATTAACATTTCTTATCCTTATCCTCAAAAGTTTAAACTTATTCCCCATATAGATTAATTTATGTAGGAACCAAACAAATCACTCAAAAAAAATATTTGACTGTTGTGTAATTCTATTAACAAAGACACATTGGCTTTTTCCTTGTCAGAGGTGAATTTGGATGGAACCCTTGCAACAGGATGGATTGTCATTAAATGCTTTATTATTCATTTTAACAGAGTCTATAGATCTGGTAGAAGTGAACCATAAGAGGTGTTGAAATAAACACATTTGAACGCCCTTACTTCACCAGTCAGGAACAACTAGTTGAGGGGGGTGTTCTTTAATCAGAAAACTAGATGAAGACACAGAATGCTAACCCCTGATTAAGGGTGTTTTCACACCTTTAAATCGATTGCGTTGTTTCGAAACCGGGGGTTAAGTTGCTACAATGTTGCAATTTCAACTTGGTTCGGTTTGCATTTACAAGGCAACATTTCCAAACGGACCAAACTTGCTTAATTCAAGTCACGTTTAGAAGTTCATTAGAAGACATTTTATAGTATTTGCTTTCCTAAAATGCAGCGTGTAGATTATTTAAATGTGTTGAGTAAACATAATTTTTTATTTAATTAAACCATTTTATGGTCATGAAAAAATATTTTTATGGGTATCATTGTGGAAAATGTGCATTCATGCATGCTGCTATTATATAAAGAAATATGGTTCGCTGGTCTGTTGTGTCGGATTGCTTTCACACTTATTGCGAACCGCTCCAGAGTTCGTTTGCAATCGGGCCGAGACCACCTCATTCAGGCGGTCATTCTATCCAGTCCCCAACCATCTGGTCTCAGAGTTTAGATCCAGCTGACTACAGGACTTGAGAAATGAAAGACAGACAGATTTAGTGTGGAGCCAGTACATCTGTTCTTGTGGCAAGTGCCCCCGGTTCCGGTTTACTTAATTAATGCAGCCTAATAATCCCTTAGGGGATTGGAGTAAAAAATCCATAGGACCATGTGTAGGCTAGAATAAATGTATCGGGAAAGACTATTCCAAAGTTTGGGTGCCAAATACGAGAAGGATCTACCACCAGCACTTGTTTTTAAAATTCTGGGTACTAACATTTGGCCAGAATTTTCAGATCATAATGAACGCAAAGGACTGTCATAGAAGAGGACTCACTTAGAAATTGAGGAGCTAAACCATTCAGGGCCTTGTAGGTAATTAGCAAAATGTTAAAATTTATAAAATGCCTGATAGGCAGCCAGTGTAGTGTTGACAAAACTGGGCTTATATGGTCATACTTGTTCATTCTCGTGGGAACTTTCCATTTGCATTTTTGAACCAGCTGGAGATTTTGTATTAATCCTGCAGCGTAACCACCAAGTAGGCATTGCAATAATCAAGTTTTGATTTTAAATTACTTTTTCAATGTCTGACATAGAGAGCACATAGTTTTTTTGGGGGGGAAAGATTCTTTATTGCTTTTTAACAGATAGAGTGACATACAATTGTCCAAAAGATTCTTCACAATGAAAAAAAAACTAAAAGTTTGCCCCTTTGAACCCCCCAGTGGTCCCCCAGGTCCAGGCCACTAATTGTTGTGATAAACTGCAACCAAAATAATTACCTAAAAAATAAATACAATAACATAAAACACATGAATAAAGAAAGAAAAAAATGAGACATTATGAGACACTTAGGCAGAACATTATACAAATCGTCAGAGGTCCAAAAGTCTAAATCAAACCCCTAATTAAATTCTTCCATGTTAAAGCTTTTCTATCAGTGCCCCCTTCTATCAGGTTCTCACTTTATTTTAGCTGTTGAAAATTCTAACATTACTATATCATGAAACTTAAGTAGCCACTGTCGCACAGATAAAGTATTGGGGGGAGTGTCATCTTTGTGCCAGATGTGAGACCTGCCAGTGAGATCTTTCTTTGTATCTCAATAAAACCTAAATTGGAATCAGCATTTAGAAGGAGCACAACTGGTTGCACTGGTATATCTTTTCCTATGATATCAGACAATACTGATCTATGAGAATTTTTTTCCAATCAGGATTCAGGCCATACCATAGTACAGAGACTGCTCTCATCAGAGTTACTAATGACCTGCTTTTGTTAGCCGTTCATGGCTGCATCTCTCTTTTAGTATTACTTGACCTTAGTGCAGCTTTTGACACCATTGACCACAGCATTTTACTAAATAGGCTTACAAACTGCTTTGGCATAAGTGGAACTGCACTGGCATGGTTTAAATCATATTTATCTGACCGATTCCAGTTTGTTGCTGTGAGTGATAAGGTCTCGTACCGATCACAAGTCCAATATGGAGTACCACAGGGCTCAGTTCCTGGGACCCTACTTTACACCTTATACATGCTACCTCTGGGAACAATTATTAAGAAATTATTATTTTATTATTATTATTATTTAAATTATTAATAGTTATTATTAAGTTAGTTTCCATTGTTTCCACAGTTTCCATACGCTGATGATACTCAGCTATACATTTCTTCTAGGCCCAACGAGACACAAACAAATCACTAAACTAACAGAATGCATAGTCGATATCAAAACTTGGATGACTAGTAACTTTTTACTATTAAATTCAGATAAAACAGAAGTTTTAATTTTTGGGCAAAAACCCTTCACATGGAGCGACATGGAACACTGCCTTATTCTGGATGGATGCTCTATAAAGCCTGCTTCATTAGCCAAAAATCTGGGTGTCATTTTTGATAACAATTTATCGTTTGAAAGCCATATTTCCAATGTTTGTAAAACTGCTAGTTATAGTTAAAAATATATCAAAACTTGACACATACTCCCAAAGCCAGACACTGAAAAATTAATTCATGCATTCATGACATCAAGACTTGATTATTGCAACATCCTACTTGGTGGCTGCCCTGCAAGATTAATCCAAAAACTCCAGATAGTTCAGAATGCAGCGGCCAGAGTTCTCACGAAAACTAACAAGTATGACCATATAAGCCCAGTTTTGTCAACTCTACACTGGCTGCCTATCAAGCACCAAGTCAGGTCAACTTTATTTATATAGCGCTTTTTACAAAATGTCATTGTTTCAAAGCAGCTTTACATGTATTATATATTTAGGCCGAGTACACAGCACACACAGACAGACACAGAGAAAACAGGGTAGGAGAAACACAGGTGATATTATGCAGGTTATACAGTCATATATAGGGTATGAACAGATACGAAAATAATATTAATAATAAGTGCAAAATTAAAGCTGATTACAGCAGCCTCCTGACGGGCAGTACAAGGGCAGGGGAGCTGCAGCCAACGGTGGCGAGGAAAAAAAACTCCAAATGGAGACAAAACCTTGAGAGAAGCCAGGCCCAGCCAGGAGAACCAGTTCTCCTCTGGCAATACTGCTGCATCTCTGCAAGCTTGCCAGTGCTTGCACAACTAGACTAAGTGAGCAAAAGAAATATAAAAGAAAATAAATAAAAGGAAGTGATGCATTTAATATTATCCTTAATGTTATTGTGGTATTTTGTGTTGTGCGATGGGGACATTGGATGGCCTCCTGGAACTATTAGAAGTCCAGAGAGGACCTTAGAGAGCGGGATGGGTTGTAGCGTGATAGGAGCTCAGTTCGATATGTAGGAGTTAAGCCGTGTAAAGCTTTGTAGGTAATCAGCAGAACTTCATAGTCTATACGATACTTTATGGGTAGCCAGTGGAGAGATTTTAAAATAGGGGTTATGTGGTCGTATTTTCTTGATTTAGTAAGCACCCTGGCGGCTGCATTT
>JAZGTJ010006765.1:0-24198 GCA_036877575.1 Botia almorhae | reverse complement strand
CTAGAATCCACTGCTAATAAAACAGTGACCCACAGAGGGTCATTTACATGAGCACAGGCAGCAGCACAGAGAACAGCTGTGAATTTACTTCTCTAGAATCCACTGCTAATAAAACAGTGACCCACAGAGGGTCATTTACATGAGCACAGGCAGCAGCACAGAGAACAGCTGTAAATTTACTTCTCTAGAATCCACTGCTAATAAAACAGTGACCCACAGAGGGTCATTTACATGAGCACAGGCAGCAGCACAGAGAACAGCTGTGTATTTACTTCTCTAGAATCCACGGCCGCATACATGATGTCCATCCAGCCTTTGAATGTGGCCTGTGAGGAGACAAGAACTCTGTGAAGATCAGCGCGTCAGACTGAAGCCAGTGTTAAACTCAGTGTTGTGTGTTACCTGCAGATCCTCTGAGGCATTAAAAGGAAATGACAGGAAATGACACTCACTGACTGTAAATATCATTTACTTTGAAATTATATTGTAATGATCATGGTACGACTCGAGAGAATTTCATGTAATTCATTTTGTTGTTGTATAACCGAATCAGTGTGTCACAGTTACATGATTGTGTGTGTATATACATAAGGAAACGTACGATCTGAAGCAGTGACAGGTAGCCGAGTCCCACATTGTCATAGTTCACTTTCACATTGACCCAGCGCACATCATGGGTGACCATCAGAGAGAGACACTCTGTCCTGTTGTTTACCACCTCCATGGGCAGACGCTCCTCTGTGGTGCTGTTAATACAGTGGTAGAACTTTCCAGCAAACAGATTGACTCCCATGATGCTAAAGATTAGCCAGAAGATCAAACACACCAGCAGCACATTAAAGATGGAGGGGATGGCACCAACCAGAGCGTTCACCACCACCTGTGTGAGGTCACCATCACAGCCAACAATGAAGAAATACAGACAAATCAGAAATCCAGTTTACAGAATGTTTGAGATAGTCTTTAGTAATTAAAAAAATGCACATTCAGAAATTTTACAAATTCAGAAATCTAGGAAACTAGGAGTAAAACAAGGGTAAAAAAATGAACAGCACAGCCATCAGCACAAGATGCGCCTCATCTGACGTCTAGAGCTTCACAATGAACAGAAAAACAATATTGGACAGAACTGGAGAAATATAGACTCTCTGACTGGTATCAGACGATCACAGTGCTGAAATATCAGCTTCATTTGAATCTAATCATTGCATCCTTTAAGTAATGAAACAAACTAAACCTGTGACTACAGAACCAAGAAAACTCAATTACACCCATATAAACACACACACACTGAGAGAGAGAGTCACAGCTTACCCTCATTCCTTCAAATCTGGACAGCGCTCGAAGGGGGCGGAGAGCCCTCAGTGTTCTCAGAGATTTGATTGGTCCCAGCTCAGAATAACCCAATAAATTGGCAGTTAAGCTGACAAGTGACACCTTAAACAAAAATGACAGATGAAAACAATATGCACAAACCTTAAACATTCAAGAGGTGTCTGCTGATGAGGAGTGAGAGGAAAAACAAACTGATTGGCTTTGGCAAAGGTCATAAAGGTTAACTTACATCAACAATAAGAAAATCCAACCAACACCAGGCATTGGTAAAGTAGGTCTTGAAACCATATGCCACCCACTTTAGAAACATCTCCACTATGAAGATGTATGTGAAGACTTTATCAGCATACTCCAAGATGATCTTAATCACTCTACGACGCTCGATGTTGATGTCCTCAAAGGCCTAAAACAATGAGAATGATAAGTGAACCTCACAGAATAAAGTGATGTACTCCAGTCATGGCCATTACTGAGACACACCAACGCTCCACTGCTCAAAAGGATCATGAAGATGATGAAAGTCTCAAAGTAGTCATGCTCAACGATGGTAAAGCATGTTCTCCGCAGGTTCCACCACCTCTTCCCCCATTCTGCTGTGATGTCCACGTTCAAACATGGACATCGCCTGACACAACCTAAGCAAACACAAGTAAATTAATAAGAAAACGTCCTTACAGGTCTTAAAGAGCCACGTGAATCTGAAAAGAGTGACGTCACCTTCTGTGAAACAGGACTCTGGCTCCTCTGGTTCTGGTTCCTCCTCCTCCTCGGGCTCGGGCTCGGGTTCTGGAGGTCTGTAATCCACTGTGCTGCACACTGAGGAGTCCTCATCATTAAGAGCCCCCTGTGCACAAAAACATCTCTGAACTTCTTTCACCACACAGGTGAATGAAACGTGACTGTCAACTTCTACACGTCATCAGAAGACACATCAGAAGTCAGAGTGAGGAAATGAGGAGAAATGACAGAGACAGAGAGATACAGTCATACCAGGGAATGTTTGTGAATGCGCTTATTTAACATGAACTGTTTACAAGACACATGCTAGCCGAGAATTCAGCTTTATTAATAAACTGTATCTGACATGCCAGCAGCAGCACAGCTTGTGTGTTATTAAATCAAAGAGGGCAGAGAAATAAAACAAATTAATTTGTTCATTTGATTAAAACACTATTTAATTGATAGCCTTACTAACATAAGTGGGCCACAGGGAAGTAATGTATGATAGGACCCTTAAAACAACGTACACAAAGCATGTTGTTAGATAATGGAGGAAGCCAGAGACAGCTCACTTACCTCTTCCTCATCTTCATCAGAAGATTCATCCCAGTCCTCCTCAACATCAGACTCACACTGAGCAATAGGCACACTGACCACTGGAGACTTTAAACAGTTGGTCAAGCCATCTTCCATTTTGTCCCTGTCGAGGTGGTTTACAGAGAACATTTCTGTGTCTGTCTTCCCTGCCTCTTCTCTGACCTCAGGAGGTTTCTTTCCAATCTGCAGCACTGTACTGGAAATCAAAACTTTCAGCCAATCGACAGCTCTTTTGATGCGGCCAATGGCAATCTGAAGGTTGTTCATCTCTCCATCATCATCGGCTGCAGACAGATTGTCTCCACTGAAGGAGCTGAGCAGTAAAGCCAGGAAGAGATTCAGCACCTGCAATGTTTCAAAAACACTTTCAGACAGTATTTAAAGACAGTAGTGCTGCAGGAACCAGCCAGCCTAGCTGATGTGACAGTGACATCACTTTACCTCCAGTCATGTAGAAACACGCTAACACTAACAGTATGTTGTAGAAAAGCTTCACTAATATGAAATATGTCTTTGAGAAAATGGCATAACAGTAGTTTCAGCTACTGTTCAACAAAAGTATTACGCAGAGGAACGATGAAGCATGGGGGAGTATACATTTAACTTATTCAACTTATTCAAATGTTTCAACACATTTTAATCTGTTACTTCTGAATGTTACCATACTGTATTTACTGTATTTATTTACGATTTTGCGGTTTCAATTTTGCTGAGCTCATATACATTTATGTTTACATTTATGCATTTGGCCGACGCTTTTATCCAAAGCGACTTACATTGCATTATACTATACAATGTTTTTGAGTATGCATTGTTTCAATTGCACGTGCTCTAACCACTGAGCTACAGGAAAGCTACATATAATAGACTGTTTCATGGCAGATTTGATTGGGCCAACTTACCCCACATAGCAGGATATCCTGTAGCACATCAAAACATTATAAAACTTTTTCTAATGCAATTACGATAAAAAGGTTCAACAGGTTTATTTGCCAGAACCTGATATTCACTTTAATAAGGAGTCTTGGTTCCCCTAAATAAATGTATATTTATATGCAAAAGGTCAGTGTTTGGAACATCAGCCAGCATGAGTAATAAAAGCTAATCTTTGCCACAAATATTTGGTTTCTCTGCTATACATAGGCAGTATCAGGTTGTGTACGCATGAATAAATATAATGTTGTCTAGAGGCCGGGTGCAGGGAAGCTATCTTTAGTGTCTAAGATCACTAGACTCACAGTTCCTCATTCATCTGAGATCTGACACACTCATGAACAACACCACAGCTTCATCATGTGTTTGAATCAAACTGCAAAAACAACAACCATGTTGTGAGGCATCAAAATCAGGTATAATAGAAAATCTATATAACAAAGATGTTTGGATAACAAAAATGATACATTATACAAATAAGATCATTTGGTAAAATGGTACTTCATATTTTGACTATTAATATTACTACTATTGAAATACACTACAATACTAGAATCTAAATGAATAAGGTTGTAGATCACACGACTGCATTTAACATTCACAATCCAGTGTTAAATACTAAGACCACCTGACCACAGATCAGCCTCACAGATCTCATCCATCAAGCTGCTGAGAAACACACATCAGGCAGAAGCAGCTGCTGGGATTTTCACACATCACAGCTACATGCCAAAAGAGGCCACAGATATTTGGTTTCCTGTGCTATAATGTAGCCATCTTTATCCTAACTGTGCAGCAGTGTGTGCATGTGCAGTGTGTTGTTAAAATGAGCACACATTTGATGTAGACTGACTCAAGCCAGGCATAGTGTTGTGAATCAATCTAAATACTAGACACATTCTGAATAAACTGAAACTGTGCTATGAAACATTTCACTGTATGTATTGATTAGCATTCAGCATCGTTTCTTCTCTGCCAATCAAAACAGAGCCGTGATCTGTATTGGTTAAGAAACTGCTGGCTAACATCAGACCTGCAGCTTCTGTTGCTGAGTTGTTCAGCTGTCCATGTTTGTTCCTCTTGAGCCAAGAAGCTCATCTGGGCCATGAACCGCTGGCTTTAAATCACAGCATGTAAATTAAGACCAGCAATGAACATGTGACTCTGAAGACAACAGCAGTAAGCACATAAAGAGTCCCTGTGTGTTTGTGTGTTGAGTAATGATGGTGGCTGATGGTGTTTAGTCACACACACACACACACACACACACACACACAGCTGTTAGCAGCTCATCTGCAGCTCTGTGTTCAGTAAAACATTTAAACATCTTACATGAAAGCACATCAAACGGTCATCCACTGAAAGTTGAAACGTTTTTCCCAGTTAAAAGCTGTTACTTCTAGATCTAAGTCCCCTTAAATGTCACCAACAGACTGACGGAGCTCAGCAGTCCTCACAGACCTCACAGTCCTCACAGACCTCACAGTCCTCACAGACCTCACAGTCCTCACAGTCCTCACAGTCCTCACAGACCTCACAGTCCTCACAGTCCTCACAGACCTCACAGTCCTCACAGTCCTCACAGACCTCACAGACCTCTTAGTCCTCACAGACCTCACAGTCCTCACAGTCCTCACAGACCTCACAGACCTCACAGACCTCACAGTCCTCACAGTCCTCACAGACCTCACAGTCCTCACAGTCCTCACAGTCCTCACAGACCTCACAGTCCTCACAGTCCTCACAGACCTCACAGTCCTCACAGACCTCACAGTCCTCACAGACCTCACAGTCCTCACAGACCCCACAGACCTCACAGACCTCACAGACCCCACAGTCCTCACAGACCTCACAGTCCTCACAGTCCTCACAGACCTCACAGTCCTCACAGACCTCACAGTCCTCACAGACCCCACAGTCCTCACAGTCCTCACAGTCCTCACAGACCTCACAGTCCTCACAGACCTCACAGACCTCACAGTCCTCACAGACCTCACAGTCCTCACAGACCTCACAGACCCCACAGTCCTCACAGACCTCACAGACCTGCCTCAGATCTTTGAAGCTTTACAGTAACATTCACACAGATTTACAGTTTAACAGCAGATTACAGTCCCTCTGGGAACTAATGGAGTGATGGTATAGTTGTACTCGTTTGCTCTACATCGTATAAACTATAACTTTTGTAGCAGTTTTTGTCAGCTGTCATTAACACATTCTGTGCTGTGACATGCTGTACTTCATCTAAATCTTTAGTCTAAGTCTCTTATACTATACATGCAGTTTATTCATTGAAAGAGATATAGAGATTGAGTTGACATGAATATTACAAGATTAGATCCCAGATAGATCTCAGAACATCCCAAAGCATCTTGGCTGTATTTATAGTGTCACAAAATGTTTACTCACATGTAACAAAGATTTGAGAGATTTTCAGAGATTTGAGCCAATCAGTTTGAGAGATCATCTGAACACCAAAGCTCATGACTGGCTTTCACATTCAACAAACAAACCAAAAGATCAACCAAACCTAGATGAATCGCTAGTGTCTGCAGGAACAAATCTGTTTATTACAAACTGAGTGCAGCTACATCATGTGTGCACAATCTCTGCTTCACTTACCACCAAGTTACCAATGACCATGACCATCATAAAGACCACCAAACACATCCCAGCTCCAGCAACCTCCATGCAGTCCCACATGGTTTCGATCCACTCTCCACACAGGATACGAAAGACGATGAGGAATGAGTGGAAGAAATCATTCATGTGCCAACGGGGCAGTTCGCAGTCTTGCGAGATCTTACACACACAGTCCTTGTAGCTCTTGCCAAAAAGTTGCATGCCCACCACGGCAAAGATGAAGACGATGATGGCCAGCACAAGAGTCAAGTTCCCCAGAGCTCCTACTGAGTTTCCAATGATCTTGATCAGCATGTTAAGGGTGGGCCACGATTTTGCCAGTTTAAAGACACGCAGCTACTTCCAGCCCATCCCACACAGACACACAAAAATATAATGAAAATAACATAACTAAAATTAATAAAGTTAAACAGAGACATCATTTTAATTCAAAAACAATCCTTCCATTCCAGAAAATGATACAGACAATTCAGGCTTACCAAACGAAATGAGCGGAGAACAGACAGACCCTGGACATTGGCCAGTCCCAACTCCACCAGGCTGAGTGTGACAATGATGCTGTCGAAAATGTTCCAGCCCACCTGGAAGTAGTAGTAGGGGTCCATAGCAATGAGCTTGAACACCATTTCTGCTGTGAAGATTCCTGTGAACACCTGAACCCAGGACAGAATGAGGCTTAATGCTTTGTGAAATAAGAATGGACACAAATTTAACTCATACTGGACCAGCAGTAGCTTGTCTATCACACAGTATCATAACTGTGTCTGTATGTTAAGTGCTTTACTGTCAATGTACTCTGAGTTTAGGGTCTTTATAAATACTACAGCAATTGATTAAGTTTGAATTGATTAAACAGATTACTTAAAAGATCAGCTAAAATAACAGCTGGTTGACCAGGGTAGATATGCTGGCTAAGTTAGTTTGGAGGCATATTAACATCCAAAACACAACATGGCCAGCAATGCTGCTTCATCCAGGCTAAATCCTTATTTTTACAGTAACAGTAAACCAAGATCTGACAGTATACCATAAGAATTAGTGTAAGACTAACCAAGTTGCCCACTGAGAGAACATGTTCGAAGGCTGGACTCATGGGGTAATGCTCCATGGCCATGAAGAGTGTGTTGAGCACAATGCAGATGGTGATACCTAGATCCACAAATGGATCCATCACAACAAAATGGACCCACTGCTTAAAGAAGAGCCAGGCAGTACAGCAGTCCCATTTCAGGAAAATGTCAGCAAACTTATACCAGCCAGGTGGACAAGGTCTCTGAGCCTCTTCAAACTCTGAGGAGACAAAGAGATTCAGACAAAAAAAGACTAAAAACACACACAGAATATTAGCCATCATCAGAACACCAGCAGTCACCCTTCTGCAGTCACATTAACACGACTCATAGAAACTTAACCGGCTGTTCTCCACAAACACTCTCCAGACAATAGATGCTGCTGGACTAATCTGGGACATGAGAGTTCAGAAAGGTGAGCTGTCTGTCTAAGCCAGAGCATTTAAACTCCTGCTGCTGGGACTTCACAGGACTCCTGTGAGTGTTTGAGAGCGAAAACACTTTAACAAAAGCCTGTAGTCACTCAGCAGGTCTGTGAGATTTCCATGTCCAGATGCTCCTCAAAGCTGAGTCAAAACATGTTTCTACTGCAGTAAGTGTGCACAAATTAATCTGCAGTACACTGAGCTTTACTGATGATGAACCCTCCGGTTTTAAAGACAGTACCCTCCATGGTTGCAGTGAGAACACTAAGTGTGCTGGCTGCTCTCTTGGAGAGTTTGGGTTGGTCCAGGTACTGCATGCTGTGTTTGGAGCTCAGTGATCTGTGGTCCTCTTCAGCTGATAACTGGAGAATAATGAAGCAGACCAGATAGCAGTCAGCATGGGAACAAAGATATGGAACGGCTTTTTTGATAGAACATCAAGAGTGAAATCAGATCTAAAAAAAAAGAAAATCTTAAAGAATGATCCTGCGTCACCTCCCTGTCCAGTTGGACACTGTTGATCACGAGGCGGGGAACTATTCTGCCATTACAGTCCTTTATAACTTCATCACCTCCAACACTGTTTAGGGAACATGTCCTGTTGGACCCTTGACTCCGTGTGGTCCGACTGGCCAAAGATGCTTTACTGCCTGTCTGTAATTTGTGAGATAATTGTTATCAATCTATCAGTATAACATAGTAAATGTCAATGTAAGTGTTTTGGAGTTTCAATAGGGTTTATGGTGTGGCCACATGTGAAACTACTTCAGACTTCAGAATATGGGAGAAAGAAATGTCTTTTTATGTGCGCGTGTTCTGTGCTCCCGCATTAGCCCAATTATAAACAGAAAATCATTTGGTAGCCACCTGACCTCTTGCTCTTGGTTCCTTAGCTGCTCTAGCAATCTCTGAAACTCCTCTTCTTTCTCAAGAGCCTCAGTCAAGGTGGCCTCGTTCTGCTCATCGTACGCCATGGCAACCACAGCCAAGATCAGGTTGATGAGATAAAAGGAGCCCAAAAAGATGACCACCACAAAGAAGATCATGTAGGCCTTCCCAGCTGCCCGTAGGGTCTATAGGATGAAAAAGAGGTGAATTGAACTTACTCTCACTATGAAACAGATTAAATGAAAAATTATGAGTTAACAGACCAGCTGGAAGAGATTCTCCCAATAGTCTTGAGTCATGAGTCTGAAGAGTGAGAGAAAGGCCCAGCCAAAGCTGTCATAGCTGGTGTAGCCATAGTTTGGGTTCCGGCCGGCCTTTATACACGTGTATCCTTCAGGACACCTCCTATTACAACAGCAGACTTTAATTGACCTTTGACATTTACCCTGCAGTCATGAATCTGTTGTCTTTCTGTGCAGACTCACCCGGCATCAGAGCTGTTGCCACACAACAAGGCATCTAAACTCCCTTCTAGAAAGTACTGATTTTCTGTAAATAATACAACAACGTCATAATATCTAAAACATTAACAATTTTATTCATTTTCTTGGCAGAAACTCTTTCTTACCAAAGTGATTTGCACACACAATGCATAAGTTATATTTCTGACAAAGTTTCATGAAAGCAGAACAGTAACAGAGTGGTACAAAACGTTGCCAATATCATTTCAATGTAAGTCATCATAATGCTGTGTGCTTTTGACATGATTTCTTTGACAGTTATGCACTGCTGACGCTAATTGTAGTACAAAACATGATGAGACAGTTGAGTAAAGGGTGAACGTATGTAATAATCTTGACCTGACTTCACCTTCATTTTCTATGTAAGCTCTGAAATCAAAAGTATCAGTGACATTGAGGCTGGTGTTGTTGATCATGGAGAGGTCATCAGTGACATTGAGGCTGGTGTTGTTAATCATAAAGAGGTCATCAGAGATGGTGCTGTTGAGGATGGGCCAGCGAATGCACTTATGACGCAGATTCCCCATGAACAGCTGCAGGCCAACGAGAGCAAAAACAGCCAGTGCAAAGACCGTCAGAATCATCACATCCACCATCTTCTTCACAGACTGAATCAGAGCGCCGACAATCGTCTTCAGACCTGACACCAGACAACAAGATCAGACATACAGAGAAAAAACCCTAACACATAATAATCAGTGTTTTTATGTATTTATATACAATGACCACAACAACTTTTCAGACACTTATAATCATTTTTGTAAATTCTGCTATATCTTTTAACCAGTAGGTTGCACCAACCCCAAACTTTGCAGATTTGTTTTCTTTGCACTTTTCTCAGAACTTTGCACTTTGCATCAGACTGTACTGATTATGTTAAGTTTTGTAACAATACGCAAGTTACGTTTGTTGACGTCAGCATTTACAACAAAATTCAAAATGGTTGACGCCCAAAATGGCTGACCATGGAACATCAGATATCGTTTAACTCAGCATACCTCAGGGAATCTAAAGAGACCACTCTCATGTGGCAGGATATTTCTTATGAAGGAAAATGACATCATATGGGGGCATTCGAATCAGCATGAGCCAAGGAATCATAAAAAAAGATTTTTTTACACTTACACGTACAATTCAAAAGTTATTATCATAAACATGAGTTAAACTTTTAACTGTTGGTGGTGCTAGAGGGTTTGATGTAGAGACTATAATATTATATACAAATATATATATTTGCTATGGTTACATTTCAGATGGTCCTCTATCTGTGTGCCAAATTTAATAACTTTCCTATGTGCCATTTTATGGGATGCCAGAGACTTCAAGAGCAGAGGGGGAAGAAGAAATATAGCTGCAAGCAGCAATGACAGGCTCAAGGCTTTCAACAGCACCGGGGGGAATATTTGTGGACATCTCTGATGATAAGATTAGAAAAAACGGTTACATAGGTAAAACCCATTATAACACAATAAAATGATTTAAACAATAGGCGCTGGCTTCAAATTTTTAAGAGACGGTCGGGATGTAGGAACAATGACACCTGTTTCAAGTCAATACACAAAAGCTTTGGAATGGTCATGCTGGAATCATGCTGGAATCAGCATGACCCCAAAAAAATCTGACAAAAAGAATTTTGTTTTGTCAAGGGCATTTTTGGGTTCTGTGTGGAATTGTATCCGATTTGACTTTTCTTCTCCAATGCAAACAAAAAAATAAACATGTGAGTACAAAAACACTTGCAACTGCAACAATTTAGGAGAAGGATTGCATTTTGTACATAATACTACATCCAGCTGATTAACCTGTCAGGGTTTATTCTTCCAGAACTACTGACTGGCTGTACATTACCCCGTAATTAACATGCTGTACAGTACAACACAAGTGCCTTTTATTATTTGTTAATGAAGATATTTTAAGCATCCAAATATATGACAGATGAACAAGGAAAAACTGACATTAACATTAGATTCTTCAATAATAAGTCGATATCATACACTGTTATTACGTACCGGGAATGACAGTGATGGTTTTAAGAGCTCGCAACACACGGAAAGTCCTCAGTGCCGATACATTTCCAAGATCTACAAACTCTGTGATATACCTGGAAACACCACACAGTATATATATAATATTTATAATATATAATATAAATATATAATATTTATTTACATTTACACTTCTGGCAGGTGAACTTAAGGGGTCATATGATGCATATTCATTTTTTTTTGCTTTAGTGTGTTATATATGCACAAACAGCTGCATAAGATTTGCAAAGTTTAAAAGCTTGAAGTCTCCCACAAAATGATGTGAGTGACTTCAGCGAGTGACTGACTTTACTCACTCCACAGATGACTCACTCTCTTCAGCGAGTGACTGACTTTACTCATTCCACAGATATCTCACTCTCTTCAATAAGTGACTGACTTTACTCACTCCACAGACGACACAAACATAGACACAATATGTGTTCTGGTTCACTGGGGCTTGGTTCTGATCGATCAGCTTTGTCGTCTGCATTTTTTAGATGTACCTCGAGCTTGAACTGATGTGGTCTTTATATTGGCTTTGGAATCTGAAATTCGCTGTAAGGAACATTAGATATTCGGCCAGGTACAAGGCACTGTGTCAGCTGGCCAATCAGAGTAGGGTGCGCTTTTTGGAAGAATGTATTTTGTAGAAATCCATGTGTTTAGAAAGGCGACATGTACAGTGTGTGAAAAATAATGTGTTTCTTTAAACTTAAACCATGTTAAAATATTCTATTACACCCAATACACAAAACAATGGTCTTTGAAAATAGCATAATATGACCGCTTTAAGATTAATTTTGGTAGATTGGATCACAAGTGGACGAGTGAGACACATTCCGGTTTACACCTGCTGTTTTAATCTGTCTCTTTTTAAATGCTTCTGTTCTGTTACTTCCAGGGGACAGGGGAGGGTCTATGGACAGGTCCCTCTGCGATATTTTACATATCACACAACATTGTGCTTGAGGATCTGTTGTTTCATTTACTTTTCTGTGTTTATTTTAAAACGTTCTGCCTTGGCTCATCAAAGTTTAAATCCTGTCTGACAAGCACGCTTCCCATGATTGCACATTGGGTCAGTAGGTGGAGAGGAGGCAGTCTTTAAGGGCTTTTTGACACATTCAACCACACGTGCGTCTATATCTGGTTGCATGCATTTTTAACTACTTTTAGATGTGGTCAAAAGTGGACAAGCTTAAAACATTCTAGACCCCGTTTACACCTGAATTTAGCATTGTCCATTTGTCTTAATACCAGGTGTTAACAATGAAATTCCCAGCAGAGATTAAACTAATCTCATTACTTTAACATCATCCAAGAACCTTTTTAATGACTTCTCACTGGAAGGTCATCATGCTTTATTTTAAGAAGGTGAAGACTCACGCCATACTAATGACCATGAAATCCAGCCAGTTCCACGGATCTCGCAGGAATGTGAAGGGTCCGATGCAGAAGCCTCGAGCCAAAACTTTCACTGTTGCTTCAAAGGTGTAAATACCAGTAAACACATATCTATAACAACACAACAAATTATCATAAGAAGTACATCACCAAAATCCTGAAATGAACACATGAATCAGTCAGTACAGGGTTAACGCTCCTTTAAAGGATAGATTTAATAAATAAATAAATGCTTGCCCAGAAGTTTGTTAATATTTCATGTAGATATTTTACAATCTACAATCTACATATTGTAAGCATGATCTATTATAATAATGTGTTGATACTGTCTTTTTTATATTTAACAATTTATCATTTTAACATTTAACATTTTATTATTTCATAACATCCCTTTTCTCTACTCGCCTAACCTATAATATCCGCAATAGTACTTGGGAGTTCTTCTGCTAGTACCCAGTAGTTTCGCTAGTAAATGCAAGGGTGTGTTGACACTTGTAGTTTGGTTCTTTTGGTTGTTTTGTTCTGGCCCAAAACAAATAAAAAAAAGACCACTCTGGCTCGCTTAGCATTTACACTGGCATTTTTAATAATTGAACCTAAAGATACCGAACCTAAGGGCAAAAAGACAGGGTCATAGCCTTATTGGTCACTTTTATGATGTATGTTTTGTGATTAAACTTTCGGAACATGCAAATTGATGCCCCAGCTGAAAAATTTCAAACAGCGACAATAATTCCTCCGTTGTAAGAACAAACTATCAGCTGCAAGATTCCACACCTGTACCGACTCTTGCAACATTACATGCGTTCTTCCTCATTTAGATGTCTTTGGTCCATTTATATTTTAGTAGTTTGTTTAAAAGTGGACAGCGTTCCACCTCGGCCTCGGTCTGCTTGTTTGAACGGCAGCACTAACAGAGTAATCGCACCAGAGTTTGTCTTTATTTGATCAAACCTGTCAAGTGTCACACACGCTAAGAGTTTGTGGAAGTGAGTGTTGCGCTCTTACTCGACAGTTTTACTCCAGGCTGGAGGATTACTCATCGTCATAAACACACAGTTGGACAGGATAGTGACCATGATGAACATACTAAAATATCTGAAGTACAGTCAAGGTTAACACAACCAACAACTAAATGTTCAATTACATTCACCATCATCAGCTAAAGTTGTTCAAATGAAATCCAAACTGAGAGAATTTACTACTATTCCCTGCATGCTGTCACCCATTGGCAAATGTAATATCCATTGTCCCCATATGAAACATGTACATATATGCCCAAGCTATATATGAAACCTATTGGAAATTGAAGCGGTTTCCTATATTGACATATAAATCTACCCCATATACATAATAGTTATTAATTATCCAGAGTGTATATATATATATAAACTGGAACAATTCCCTATATTGACATATTGATCTAGCCATTTACATAAAACATATATAGGGACATATATGTGACACATTTGTGTGTGGTTAACAAACACGAAGCTAGGCAGTTAAGCAAAAAACTAAAATCAAGCCAGTTGAGTTTAATAAACATCAACACTGTTGCTTACTGGTGACTGTTTAAAGTGAAGCGCCACCTTTCTTTACTGTTTAATAAATTCCAAAAGCCTCTGCAGTTCCTGCGGTTTGCTTTTGCACTGAGGCATAAATGTCTTGCAAATGTTTTTTTGCATTCAGTCATGTTTGCAGTCTCTCTCCCTCGCTCTCAACGGGCTCTTAACCTCAATGACACCGACTCTCATTAGTCTTACCGCCCTCACGACCGCGTGTTGCAGCGGCACGCTAGTCACGAGACACGCGAGAACCAATGAGATATGGAATTAAAAACGTAGAGCTGACGTGCCTCCACGTAGGCGTAATCTTTCATACAGATGTGTGTACATTCGCTGTCGCTAAATATGCTCAAAACAGGTTTCGTTCACAAACAGAGCGTTTCACCTATTAACGCTCTAGAGTTGTGTAGATTATTTTTATGATCACGGTTTTTATCAAAACTTCTTGTGCAAAACTTTTGAATAAACTTTGCATTTGTAGGTGCAGTTGCGCTTTTACGCCACTGGATCTAAGTGAGGCGCTGCCAAAATAGGGATTTTTTTGCTCAATAAAAGGTCACCCTAACAGCCTCTATTAGCTGTTATTAGATGTATTTATGCTATTATCAGCTGTCCCTCTACTGAACGTTCAAAAGAAAGGGTGAAGCTTATTGTTTAAGTCACAAGACCTGTGGAGAGGCCGCGTCGCTTTAAAATAACATACTTGAGTGTGTTTGAGACACGTGAATGACTCCATAACGTGACATGCCATTAGTTGTTTTCAGTTTTAACTAGTTGTTTTCAGTTTTAACTAGTTGTTTTCAGTTTTAACTAGTTGTTTTCATCTTTGCAGTTATGGCTTGTATAGCCACTGCAGTGAAAAAGAATCCAGGGTAAATGTCGCACAGTAAATATATTATTTGATAGATGCGGAACAAGCTCCTGACGCGCTCACGGTCTTTCAACGCTGTTTTTCAAACGCAACTGACACGTATTTTAAGAGGCAGTTTCAGAGAAAAAATGTGTGATTTATTGACAGCAACACATCGTGTTCAGCACCAGCTGACACATCTTCATCATAACTGAGCGAACCTGCAGAAGTGATGCATTCACGCAGACCAAGAATTAATCCACTTGAAAATATTAACCCTCTTTAAAACATAGAACTCAATATAAACTAAATCAAACCTAAATTGTTAACTCATGAATGTGTCTAACGTCATTCTACAAATACTTTAGCATTTTCCAGACAAGATTATAAGTTAAGTGAGACTAATATGTATGGAAACGAGGCGCTTGGCGAGTGCTGCAAATCAATCCGAGTGTAATAATCAACGGCGTGCCAAATTCTAATAAATAAATGACGTAAATGGCTTAAGTTATAAACCGTGTATTTAAATGTCGTCTCTGTGAATTGCTTGTGAATTAAGCGGAATAGACTTTTACGAAATGTCTACAACTGCCAAAGAAATAAAACAACCAGAAAAAATATAAAAAAGTAAACAGTTTGTTTGTGCTTATTTTGTCAAATAACCAAGTTGAACATACAGTCAGTTACTTTGTTTTCCCCTTAATTTTTTTACAACTTGTAATATTTTAAATCAATATTCAAACAATAATACTAGTGTGTGTTGTAATACGGCATTCTATATATGACTATAGAGCTTGTCAGTCAACATTAGAGCGCCGCCATCAGGCTGAATTATGAAAGTACATAAGACCTCTGCCAAATGTATTCTCATTTATTGTGTGTGCATGTACATGAAAGACTGCGAAACACTGCAAAGGGGTCCTTGTCGAGTGTACATTACATTTGCTTTCATTTCAAACAATTTGCTACCTGAAATGTACACATGGGCTGTTATATTGTATTATAATGCATGGGTTCACTGCAGCTTCAAAATCTTAAAAAGCTGAGAGGAGACAGGATATTATTTAATATAACTTGGATTCTGAAAAAGGAAGGTATACACCTAAAATGCCTCGCGGGTCATTTATGGGCACATTATTTGGGTACATTATTCCTTTTTTTATTTATATTCTGACATTACTCAGAAATGCTTCAAATGAAGGATATGAATGTATGAGGATTCTGATGGCTCCTCTTCTGACAACACTGAATGGGCTAATAGCCAAAAGGGCTGGTTCGGCAGAGAACCTGTAGATTGTGTTTCCTCTGCTTATGACAATAAATGTCTGCAAACGAGGAGGAGATTAATGCAGAAGTCTCATCTAAAGAAAGAAGGATGAGATTAACACAAACATGACTGTGTGACTGACTTTCTGTGCTTTGTAGAAAGGGTCTATGTCCTCCAAAGGAGTGTTGAGGAGGTCGTCTGGTGGGTCACCATAGATCATGGGGAGGTTCTTTCCTGCCTCCAGGTCACGGCTGGGCACCTGTGGCTCTTCCTCACTCCCCTCCACCTCCTGCCTGCTGTTCTTCTCCTGGATGAGCCTCTCGGTCTTGGCCAGTGATTCCGGTGTGAAGCGCCGGAACACGTCCAGGCCTGCGGGAGGAAGCAGACCGGCCATCTTGGCATCACGAAGAGACGCCACCTCACCGGGAACCTCAAGCTACTAATGAAGAGAAAAATGAGCAGTTACTACAGTGAAATAATACTAAGATGTTATAATGAGATTATCTTCATTAATAGTCAATCCATCATCAGTTGATATATGCAAAGCATTTGAGAAGAAATTAGGCATACAATTTTTTTTTCCTAAATGAGACAACACTGTAATATATGTGTATCTTTAAATACAGTAGGTATAATAAGAATTTCAGCACAAAATGAGTAATAATACATATGAAAAGACATCATAATGCTCTTGCAACAGCATAGAAAGTCCAACTAAGAGATATAGGAGAATCAAAGAATCAAAGTGTCTTTTCTGCAGGGTTTAAAAATCACTGCTGATATGAGGAGCCTTGAGGCATACAGCACACACATGAACAGAATAAGAGAACCTAAACCAGAAGTACTTACATCATATGTTATGTGTGTTTTGGCAAGAAACACATAATCAAGATTAAAGGTAATGTGTCAAAGCTAAAATGGTGTTCCTGCAGCTCAGCTGGTAGAGCATCGTGTTAGCAGTGCAAAAGATTGTAGGTTTGATTCCTGGGGAACACCGATACTGATATAATGTATAGTCAAAATGTTTTGGATAAAAGCATCTGCCAAACGCATGAATGCACTTTCTCCTATCAAAGCTAGAGACCCCAGGTAAGCCATTCCTGAGTTCACCTTACCAAAAAGTTTAAACAAACCCTGTTTAAAATCAAATGATTACTCTGTTTGTATTCATTTGTATTAATTAATTTGGCAGATGGTTTTACAATGTATTCAAAGTGTACATCAGTACTTATGTTCCCTGGGAATCAAACCCACAACGTTCGCGCTGTTAATGCAATGCTTTACCAGCTGAGTTACAGAAACACCAAACAAATAGAAGGGTACAGTTTCTGCTTTACTGACTAAAGGCAGACAGAGGGTGTTCACTTTAGGGAAACTAATTAACAAATTTCCAATTATTGTGGTACAGATTAATTAATTTTGTATAATGTTCTGTTTAAATCATCCCTTGATGCAGGCCAGACTTATTCAATCAGATTTAACCATCCTAACATCAGACTAAACCAGCTCAACATCAGACTAAAGCATCCCAACATCAGACAGAACCATCCCATCATCAGACTAAAGCATCCCAACATCAGACAGAACCATCCAGACATCAGACCGAACCATCCCAACATCAGACTGAACCAGCCCAACATCAGACCGAACCATTCCAACGCCAGACTGAACCATTCCAACATCAGACTGAGCCATCCTATCATCAGACTAAAGCATCCCAATATCAGACTGAACCAGCCCGACATCAGACCGAACCATTCCAACGTCAGACTGAACCAGCCCGACATCAGACTGAACCATCCCAACATCAGACAAACCAGCCCGACATCAGACTGAACCATCAGGCAACAGGGATAAATGTGTCACAGTAATGACAAAATGTGTCCAATTTTGTTTATGTGTTTTTGAACCTAATATGGAAGAGCATCACAGGACACACAATTCAGATCATCAGAAATCATCAAAGATGCTGGAAAAACAGAGAATGAGCAGAAGATCAGATTCACCACTCAGATTAAACATGAGACCCATTACCAATTACAAAAGTCAGATTTTTATGCTTTGTGTAGACTTTCCATAGACATAGACTTTTATACTAGAAAGCTGTATATTCTATTCCTTAACCCTAACACAAACTTTTCTGCATATTACCATTTTCGAAAAAGCAACATTTAGTATGTTTATTTATTATTTTCACTGGTGGGGACTGCTGGCTGGTCAGGGTTAGGGTTATAAAAGCTTTAAAGGCTTAGGGTTATAAAGCTATTTAGCATTTTTATGAAAGAGGATGTACCCAAAAGGGAGTTTTGCTCAGATTTGTCAGGTTTTTCTGACTTCTGGGTACACATTTGTCCCCAAGATATGGTTGAGTAACCCCCCCACACACACACACACACAGACACACTCTTACACACATACATACACGCACTCTCACACACACACAGATATGATGGCTGTCCAGCTGCTGTGGACCATCAGCATTGAGTTTCAGAAGCACGATGACTGCGCTCATTCCAGCCTCACTCGCAACACACCAATAAACAGACCAACACGGCAAACTCCAGACCACAGCTCATCTCCAGCACATAGCCTCACACACCCCTGATTTAACAGCAGGACATACTCACCAGTCACATCAGCAGTCTGCTGTCCCTGCATTGGACTCGTCTCTTCTCTTTACAAGCATCATACTCTACAGCAGGGCTTCTCAAAAGCTCAGCAGTCAGAAACCAGCAGAACTCCTTTTTCCTTCATTACAGTAACAGTCTGCACATATATCCAATTTATCTTACTTCATCCTGTCAGTTCATGTACAGACGAAACAGTATGGCCAGGGTCACAAGTTTAATTTCCATGAAACACACACTTATGATGTGTATCTTACTTCATGGTAAGATGTAAATTGTGGGTGGTCCTATGTTGATGAGGTTCTGGTGTTAATGCCACACGGAGGCGTTTTGCAGTTGTCAGAAATAAGAAATACATGGGATTAAGGACAAGATGCTGTGTTCTGTTTTCTATGATAATGTACTTACTAAAAGCTTCCTTTCAAAAATGCTCAATGTCTTCTGTCATTATCCCACTAATATGAAGCTTCTGCATGCCATTCTGGGTGGACACATCAAGATCTCCCAGATCACCACAGATGAGACTGCAGGCAGAGCCCCCCCTCACTTATTGAGAGCCTGTGGCCCCCTAATCTTTATTGAACACCATTCCTTATTATATCAACAGTACACCACAAGATGGTCATGTCTCTTTTTCATAGTTGCCATGATCTGTGAAGGAAGGGCTTTTTTAAAACTAGCACACAGTGTACCTGAAGCTCAGGCAGGGTTTAGGTGCTGAGCTTGTTTTTACTGTACTCATTTATTATGGGCACATATAGTCATGGGCAGAAACTTCATTTTGCATATTTAACCAATGAAAATCATTAAAAACAGCTTTGGTTCCTGACCTTAACTGGATCCTCAAACTGTCTCTCTTCTATCTAGAGTGGAGTGCCACAAACATTTTTGACCGTCTACTGGGGTAAATAAAAAGTGTCTTTACTTAACAAACATAAATCAAAAACATAAATATGCACTTCACTGTCAGCACAGTCATGTCCCTCGTTTCACTCAGATTTTTCACTTCGCCAATGACATCAGCAAATAACTTCGCCTGATTCTCTGCTGTATATCACCTGAAGTTATAAAGACCACTGCAGCCCCTGTAACATCTGCTGTGTTCATATTTAATATATATGACGATCATTCGTCCTCCAGTGTATTTCCCGTACATAGAGACACAATACACAGATGTACACACTAAAGAAACAATAGAAAACTGTAAATGGTGTCATTCATGTGTCAAATGTTTATGTCTCTCTTTCACACAGCTTAAGATGCAGGAAAGAGAAAACATTATAAAAGTGGTTCATATGATTTCTGCACTATATTCTATTGCAAAGTCAAAAAGCCTTGAATTATAATAAGTGATTATATATTGCAGGTGCAATTATACGTTATTTGTTGAAAACAAATACTTCGTATCTTCATGTCTTTGGATACTTGCTTCATATCCAAACCTGACATAACTGGCCAAGCATGACATCATGTTGAAAAGGTTTAGAACAACATAAGGATGAGTAAATGTTGACAGAATGATCATCTTTGTGTAAAGTTCCCCTGTAAGGGTTGTGTATTATGTATGCAAAATCAGACAAATCATATGAAGGGATGAATTATATAGTACTACAATGGATATTAAATGTCAAAACAAACACCGCATACACACAAAGGTTTGAAGCAGGTCAAATTTACCTTTTGCAACTTCACGTTCCCTTTTGCACACTTTAGGCAGAGTGCTGGCAGAAGGGTCACCAGGACATCACATGGTTTCACCGGTGAAAGAAACTTAAAACCAACACCTTCTGCCTCCAAGAACATGTGATGATCAGAACTCTCTCATAGACACACACACACAAACAGCAGAAAAAACACCTTCTAATTCAAATCAATCTCCACCCAAAACATCAGCATGTCACTGGAAGACACCATCCTCCATCCATAGATCCATATCAGTTACAGTATTATATACTGTACACGGGGGTGTCACCATTTAGTAAAGTAAACTCACCCAGTACAGGCAGATCTTATATAACCAAGCGTGGAAAATGGCCCAAGCTCAGGACTCAGGATCAAATAAAAACAAGCATGTGCTTTGTACATAAGACAGAAGCGGACTGTATAAAAACAGAAGCAGATGAATAGGGAATTATATGTAGCAGTCATCTGTGTGATAAAGGGTGGAAGATTTCTAAACGTATCTTTGTTTCTAAATCTCTCTTTGTTTTGACAGAGAGAGATTTGATCTGTGTGTTTCTGATGAGCGTCTCAGGACCGAGAGCTCAACAGTCTTCATCACCCTACACCTCAGAACAGTGAAGGAATGGTGGCGCACAAGCGAGCACTGCTCACATCAAGAGCCCAGCGCTGAAATAAAGACACAAGCTATTTTTAACCCTGACTCCATACACTGCTGCATGGGAAACAAGCTGCAAAGTCAGCATCTGCAGGAACAACAGAGCTGACACATTACCAGGAGAAATGCTTTATCTAGTCCCATATACAAACATGAAGGTATGACAGAGCGTCTGATAAAGAGAACAGAAGTGTGAGAATGATTGACAGGGGCAGTTACAACATTCTAGACAGACATGTAATATTTAAATCGTTCTCATTTTTCATTTTTAATTTCATTAAATCAAACTAATTTGACTGTCTACTGCATGCTTAAATGGTTCTTACACATTCTTTTCTATCTCTAGATATATGAATTTGCAGTAATTTTACCACAATTTTAAATGATCAAAAATGTATACACATCTCAATTTTAAATGACAGCTCCTGTAGATTCTATTATCTATCCATATCAAATATCTCATCAATGTAGAAATTGTGGTCAGAACATTGTCATGATCATCAGCAGAAGGACGATTAAAAAAAAACAGAAACCCAACATGAAGTCTATATAGACAAACTTCACCATTTGTAGGTACCAAAGCAGTTTCCTAGAGATTTCCCAGATACAACATTGCTGTACACCGGCTGACTTTTAATGCAGTGCTCTAGACTCAAGTTTTACCTTTCACAGTGAGGTAAATATTTCCACACAATCTTCTGTATGTGGTCTTGATTCAGCTGCAGTGTCAGTGTGCTTCAGCAGAGACGGCGTGAGCTTCTGCTGCTGACGTGTGGATGACACCCGAGACTGAGTCGCAGGTACAAGCTGTCATATACTGCACAAGCTCTCATGTTCTCTCATATACTGTAATATTGCAGTACATTTTTGACTTTACCTTTCCAGGGGCAACTTTTGTGTTTGCCTTATGTTAAACTAATTCCTGTAACAGATAATGATTTCCCTGCTGCTGGGGGATGATTTTGTTTTATGAAATAAGTATTGCTAAATAATACACGGGTAAGGAATATGTAATGTAGTTTACAGAAACATGCAAATCAACATAAATACAAATATTCTGGTATCATACACCCTTAAGAACACTGCCAAGATCAGCTCCAGCTGTACCATCAAGATCAGCTTTAACCGTACCATCAAGATCAGCTCCAACCGTACCATCAAGATCAGCTCCAACCGTACCATCAAGATCAGCTTTAACCGTACCATCAAGATCAGCTTTAACCGTACCATCAAGATCAGCTTTAACCGTACCATCAAGATCAGCTCCAGCCGTACCATCAAGATCAGCTCCAACCGTACCATCAAGATCAGCTCCAACCGTACCATCAAGATCAGCTCCAACCGTACCATCAAGATCAGCTCCAACCGCACCATCAAGGTTACAGAAAGTGGCACATCTGGTGACATGGTGTGGTGGACGGAACTCTCAATGTAAGGAAACAAAAGAGATTGTGATGAACACTGCTAAACATTAACAGCTCAAGGGTGGAAAGTGTCAGCAGCACTAAATTCCTGGAGATGCACATCAGCAATATCACATCACTCCCCAAGAAGGCCCAGCAGCGCCTCCACACTGGCTGAAAAGAACAAGACTTCCTCCACCCATCCTCAGCACATTCTATAGGAACACCACTGAGAGTGTGCATCAGGTATGACAAGTGCAGCTGAGCACAAGACCCCGCAGCAAACAACCAATGCAGTGGCAAAAACCATCAGTGTCCCTCCACGCTCCATAATGTACACAAGGCTTACACAATGCTTAAGCAAAGCCAGCAGCATTGAGAAGGACCTCACCCACCCCTGCCACAGTCTGTTCCAGCTCCTGCTGCCAGGCAGACAGTATCGGAGTATCCAAGTCCACCCGCCTTCCCCCATGCTGTGACAGCACGTAACTCTGCCATATCTTGAAACCACTACCTTATAAACCTGGAACATTTCAAGAATTTGTTTACACTTTTCATGTGCAATACTAGAAAAACGGTGTACAATACACCTGTAAGCAGTATTGGTCACATTTTTACTCAAAGCACTGGACACTGTAACTTCCTTGTCTGCTACACAACATTGCTGTTACACAAACACTATGCTGTTTGTATCTAAAGCATACGTTACATTATGAGTTACATTTTAGCTTATAGTTTAGTTTGTTATACTGTTAGTTATGTATATAAGATGTATGTATAGTTAGATTATGTAGATATGTGCGAGTTTGTGTTAAAGGCACAATTTGTTTTATTTTGTATGTCTCCAAATATAGTGGAATAGCAATAAAACTGACTCAAACCTGAACTTCAAAAAATCACTTTCATTACTAAAACATTTCATGTTTTAGACTCTTGTTGTTTTCAATAAATAATACATGCATTTATTGAACAATACTTGTTCATAATTCATAAACATTCTAAATTCATTTTGGATCATAAAGCATTAAAATAGATTCATATACAGATTTACAAAACATATCTGTATATTCTAATATTATAGCACTGTTTATAGGTAACAGCCTCTCTCTCTCTCTCTCTCTCACACAATTTAAAAACATGGAAACCTGTTATAGTCAGTTTTGTCATGGTCCATGACATTCTTGTGTTTTGTGACCCCATTCTAGTCTTGGTTCTAGGTGTCAGAATCTGAACTCATGTCTTGTGTTCCTATGAGAAGCACCTGTGTTCTGTGTGCTCCTGTGTCTTGACCCCCTTGTTGCCTGGTTAATCATCCCTTATTGATTTATATCCTCTACCTCCCTTGTTACCCTGTTCGGTTCTCTCCTATTTTTTGTGCTTATGTCTGTTGTCTTATGCTGGATTGTTGTTGTCTCCTGATAGACTACAGTTACATGGACAGCAGCAATTTAGTTATTGACTTTAATCTGAATAAGATTGAACAATATTCTAATTAAGTGGTGTTGTTTTTTTAAATATTTCTGTTTTACATCTTCTAGAACAGTGGTTCTCAACCGGTGGGGCGCGCCCCCCCGGGGGGGCGCGG
>JAZGTJ010006764.1:0-24199 GCA_036877575.1 Botia almorhae | reverse complement strand
AGCCCGTGTGCTCGGGGACAGGCCGTCAGCAGGCCGCAAAATGTCTCCCGCTTAACCAAAACAATAACAGCCGGCGCGGTGTAACGGGACAACCTCTGAAACCCCCGCCGTGACAACCGAGGTTTCGTTTTATTTACCTGTCTGCCTTTAGCATATGGTTTAGAAGCGATGCGACATCTTCTAGATCTGATTTTCCCTCCTCCTGTCGCTGCCATGGCAAACAAGATTGAGTCGAGCTCCGCTGTCACACCGCAGCCCTCCAATATACCGTCATCCAGTTCTGCTCGGCATGGCGTTTATGGGAAATGTAGTTTGAATGGAAACATCCATACCCGAATCTAATATAGAAGTAATAATAACAATTAAGCACAACTTTCATCAAAATCCACTTCCAAAATCCAGTACATGTTCTTGTGACACATGACTGTAATGAATCACTATATAAGTAAATGTTTTCATTGACTAATGATTAATAGTTAATCAATAGTTGCATTAGAAAATTGTGCTGTGGCAGCTTGACATCAAAATGGAAAAATAAGAGATCAATACAAAATTCATTATAAGTTGATGTTTCCTAGCGGGATTTTCTGCATACATGAGCAACAACCTTAGTAGTGACTTTTTTGAGCATCTGTTGCCACCTAGCGTTATTAATAACCACGAAAACATCATTTCTAACTGTTCACTGCTCAAACGCTTTACAACGTTTACCTTACCCTGATCAATGCAAGACAAAGAAAAACAGAGAAATAAATAAGAAATAACAGACGTTATGTTGTATTATTAGAAGCAGAAGGCAGATAACATTATAACATCAACCCAAACCAACACAAACACACATAAAGAAAAACTGAAAGAAAAGATTCTATGGTATTATAATTGATTACAAATCAATTAAACAAGTGTTTTCCTATGGGTAGCGGTAAGGTAGGTAAACTCATGGCTAGACATTTAAATAGTTCATTTAAAACTCCTAAAATAATAACCCAATGGCACATTAACTAAAACATATAGCTCTGTTGTATGTGAAGCTATAGCGATAGCACGGGTGACGTGACCAGATTTATTGTAGTGATGAAGCTTAGCAACACAAAGCGTCCATGACGACCATTCACAGATCAGACATCGCGTGTGATAAACATGGGATGCGGCAGCTCCAAAATCCCTGCGGTTCAGCCCGTGGATCCGTGTAACAGAAATGTGGTATCATCTTTTTTATTTTTATATTGAAATGACTGCACATATGAATTAATGAACTGTATAATACAATTAGATTAGATATGCGAAATACGATGTTAAAAGATATTCCAAGAAATCGATGACATACTCTTGTTGCTCCCTATACAATTAGCATTGCTTAATTTATACAGAGAATTATATGAGTAATTAAACACAATGATCAGCGTTACACTAGCAGCGTTTTGTTTGTCTTTACTGACTGTAATCTGATTATTGTCTTCGCTGTTGTTTTGCAGGAAACTCCTCCAGGTGACCCCGCCGTGCTCAACATCAGCACACACAGCGGGTTCGGTCTGCATGCAGGCGATCCCTCAGCTCTACCCGAACCTGCTCGGAGACTGCGAGGTAACAATGATCGATATATCAGGATGTAATATATCGTAGTAGTAATATGTAATTATTTTGCCTTTATTGACTATATATGTAACAAGAAAAAGTGATTTCACTTTAAATGAACCAAAACTACTGCTCAGCTTTCGTCCAGAAACATCTGATTGTACAGATATTCTATTGCACACACTCAACAAACTTAAAAATAGAAAGAGGCAAAATAAATCTATCACTCATTGTGATGTGCACTGTGTGAAATCCAGCCCAAAGTCCTGGACTGGCCCAGCAGAGCTCAGAGAGAACGGAGTCCAGCACAGTTCTCCAGCAGCTGCTCATACAGGAAATCATTCCAGCTCAGCAGAGACACGACATTAGTGAAGAGACCTACAGCATCACAGTAAGAGCTGTACTACATTTGACCACTTACACACTTGTGTGTTTACATAATTTGTGCTCCACTGGGGAAAAATAATTGTAGTCTGTCAGATGGATGATGATGGAAAGCCATGGAGCAGACCAGCAGCTCGACTGAAGTACATACTCAGAATAACAGTGTTTGTGGCTGAGTCTGAGTTAACATGCAGCTCTGAGTAATGAGACATGGCTCTGTGTTCTCAGGAAAGAGAGGAACACCTGAAACTCAGGTTGAGAACTAAATCAGAACGACCTCGTGTTTGTGTTCCAGTGAGCGCAGAGGAGGAACTCAACTCCACAGAAGTGCTCCATCCTGAACAACTTTCTGTCCCAGCCAGAACCAAAGAACTACAGACGCCAACAGATGGAGAGTGTCTGGAGGACCAGAGACTAACAAATTCCCCAGACCCGGTAAATGACTCTTCAGCAGACTGATCACACACGAGGGCCTTTAGACCTGCTGTCTTCTCTTGGGTTATTCCAGATTAGGTCAGACAAACTGTTCATTTCTTCACCTCTGTTCATACAGAGAAGATGCTTCTGAGTGTATGTTCTCTGTGGTGCACATGTCATTATTTATCTTGATTTGTAAGAGTTGTTTTAGAGTTAATCTCAGTCTTGTAAGGGTTAAGAACTGTGTATGAAATCTGTATGATGATTTCACTTCTATTTTTAACACTGACTTGAGTTCAGTAGGCAAAGCATTAACTTGTAGAATCAAGTTTCTCTTATATAATATATTAAAATATTAGTATATATTTTATTAAATACTTTTAATTGAGATGTAGGCGTTTATATGCAGTCAATCACTGTTCCACAAGGTGGCGCTAGTAAACGGCCTTTTGCATGACCAGAAGCCTGAGACAGGAAAGTTAGCTACTGAAATAATTCTGTTGTATTCCGTGTTATTTTAACTTTTGTAATTATGGTGGTGGAATTAGACCTATGCAGTTAGATAACTGTATAAACTAGGTATCCCAAACATGTTGTTTTCTGTAGAGTATGCTGTGTGTGTGTGTGTGTGTGTGTGCTTGTTTTTCTACCACTGTGGGAACCACATGTCCCCTCGAGGATGGGAAAAGTCACACACACCTACACTGTGGGGACAAGCCAGCGGTCCCCACGAAGGAAACTGATCATGAAATACACTAAATGATGCTTTTTTAAAATGTAAAAGGTTTCTGTGAGGGTTGGGTTTAGTGTGAGGGTTAGGGGATAGAATATACAGTTTGTACAGTATAAAAGTCATTATATCTATGGAAAGTCCCCTAAAGCATAGAAACAAGTGTGTGTGTGTAAGTGTGTGTGTGTGTGTTCGTGTGTGTGTGAGTGCTGTTACAGCTGTCTGTGATTTGTGTGTTGCACTACACTGGCATTCTGACAGGTCCCACCTGTTACATTTGAAAACGGCTCCTCTCTTAAAGCAGTAATGCAGTATCATGTAAATGAGCTCTTGGCTGATGGCCTTTCATGACTATAGCACTATATGAAATTAATGTCACCTGCTAAAACATTAAATTACAAGCACCACACAGATAGAGTTCAACTGACCAATTTATGAAAACAAACGGAACATATGTTTATTCTGTTTTATGATGTGTGTGAGGCACACCGAGCTTTTCAGCTGTTCAGAGCAGTGACCTCTGAAAGCTGTAATGTGTGTTTGTGTGAGACTGACTGTGTGTCTGACTGGTGTATTGTGTTGCGGGCTCCCCAGCATCTCTCATTGGCTTGACCACTCTGTGTAAGCGTAACCCACCAATCATTGTGGCGCTTTTCTGACATTTAACAGTTAACATTAACTTGAATGGAAAAGTTTTTTAAAGAGGCAGTGATGCTGTAGATGTCCACCAAACAGCAGGAAAATGATACTGTTAGTGTCTTGCAGGTAAACAGAGATGAGCTTCTGAAAGAGGATACGCCTTCTTTTGTACTGCTGCTGAAATATAAAGCCATCACAGCGCCTCCAGACGCATGAATAAATGAGGGCACTCATGGATGATCTCTATCGCAACCGTAGCAACGGCTACCCGATATTTTTTATATCAAGCGTCAGTGATCCTTCAGTGATTCATGGGTGTCAGGAGCTCCACATGTCCGGCTGTGTCACACCACACAGATCAGTTCTCCAGTTGCAAGCATCCATAGAAACTCTATCATCCAGGTGCTGTGGAAGTCGTGTGGTCTGAATGAGAAGATCGTTTCATAATTTAGTGAGAGACGTATCAAGTTCCTCTCAGATTGTTATGAGGCTCAGAGAACCGAAGGTTCTTGTTGTTCTGTAAGAGATTAGGATGGTCTGATGTCAGCAGTTGTAATTGTTTCCGAGTAGCTGCACAGATGTGACCTACATATGTCAAAGAAATGTTAAAATCTTCAACTATACTTTCATTTAAACACTAACTGAGTTCTTTTAGTCATTCTTCTATTTTATACATAACAGTGTTGTCAGGTGGTGGCCAGTTGGAGGGCATTAAATATAACTCTCCATTGTACATTCATATACCTTTTAATGTAAACTGTTGAAAAAATACGTGCATCTTAATAAATAAATTAAAAACTGGACATGTTGACTGGCCAAACTGCGCTTTTACACACGATCACGCTGTTGGAAACAGATCTGCGCGTCTGTAACATCTGTTTTCAGATCGTCCGTCTGTAACAGCTGTGATGCTGCTTCTTATTTAACACACAGACACCTGAAGACCCATTGACCTGCCAAACTGCCTCAGCACACAACATCTGACTGATCCTGGATCAGTGTTTTCTGCATGAAACGATGACTGATGTATGTCACATATACACGCAACAGATGCAGTTTCCTGCATTAACTGAAAGAACAACAGCATGAAACGCGTCACAGGTTGTTCGCTGTGCAGCTGTCAAACGCGTGCAGTGGGCGCGTTTACCGCGATATGGGCGTGTTTGTCGCACGCAGTGGGCGTGTTTGCATCGATGTGGGCGTGTTTATCGCATGCACTGGGCGTGTTTAAACGCTTTTACTTATGAACTTTTCAGAAGTCACTTCATTTGGAGAACTCTATTCACCTGATCCTCGACTCAATCCGCTCCACGTTATTCGCGAGAGAAGACGAACTCATCTACCTCGTACAGTGAACACATCTGCGCTGATATCCGCTTTATTTCTCTCTTTGGTATCTTAACGCGTGCGCTCCCGTGAAGTGATTATATTAAAGGGCTGATAAAGAGGTTTTGAAGACATTATCAGCACTGAAGTATCGCACCTGCGTTTGTGTCGTTGTCTATATCATTTTTGTGTGAGGATGCATACCACCCAGCAGGAAACCACATACACGAAGATATTTGTCGGGGGTCTGCCGTATCATACGACAGATTCCAGTCTGAGGACATATTTTGAAGCGTTTGGGGACATTGATGAAGCTGTGGTGATCACTGACAGACAGACTGGGAAGTCCAGGGGTTATGGGTTTGTAAGTATTCTCTTTCTGTTTGGACAACATAGCGGCTATCTGACAGCATGACACAACACTTTTAAACAGAGAACCGAGAATGCGAGAAATGTTTTTCGCCTTTAACAACTGTTAAGTTGCTATAAACTTGTTTTATACTGCATTCATTTAAAATGTAAATTAAATTTACAAAGTTTAAAAAGATGTTTATATTCGTAATGTTAACTGGTTGTGAAGTGCGCCTGTGGAGACGGGCAGCCTCATGCTGGCAGAGGTGTGAAGTTTGACTCGCAGCGCTCTGAAGTGTTTCACAGTCACATAGTTAACAAGCAGAGAAGTGCTGACAGTCCACACAGCAGAAGAGACTCCAGCTGATGCCACCACAGTCATTTCTGATGACCTCTGTTTAGAAAGAACTGAGAACTTGAATGTGTGATCTCTGCTTTCCCAGAAATACACAACATCTTGTGTTTAAAGTTAAAGAGGTTGTGAGGATTTAATCAAAGGAATGATCTAAACTCTGCGGTGACTTTAACTATTGGCTGAGAGTATAGTCAGGTCATTGAAGCTTGAGTTTTGTATTTGTATGACCAGAAGCGCATGCAGTTACTCACTGTATCTAATGTGGCTAGAAATGAAGGACTATCTCAGTATCTCTGGCACACACAACAACTGTCTATTGATTCTCTTCTTTGTGAACTAGGTAACTATGGCCGAGCGCTCAGCTGCAGACAGAGCTTGTAAGGACCCAAACCCCATCATTGATGGCAGGAAGGCCAATGTTAACCTGGCATATCTGGGAGCCAAGCCACGTGTGATGCAGCCGGGTGAGTCTCGCGCGTGTGTCTCGTGTGTATGTAGTGATGTGATTTACCATCAGCCATCAGTACAGCCACTGACCCGAGTTAAACCAGCCACACGAGTTAAATCAGTAAGATTAGGCATGGTTAATCTCACCTACCGCAGGTTTTAGTAGGTTTAGCTGAGATTCAATAGTGACATTAACACATATGTTAATGCATTGTCATGTCTCGTTGCAGGTTTTGCTGTTGGTGTTCCTCAATTTCATCCTGCTTTCATCCAGAGACCGTACGGGTGAGTGACTGTTACTCTGCAAATTACAGTGTGCGTGTTTGTGTATGAGTGTGTGTGTTTGTGTATGAGTGTGTGTGTGTATGAGTGTGTGTGTGTATGAGTGTGTGTGTGTGTATGAGTGTGTACGAGTGTGTGTGTGTGTACGAGTGTGTGTGTGTGTACGAGTGTGTGTGTGTGTACGAGTGTGTGTTTGTGTACGAGTGTGTGTTTGTGTACGAGTTTGTGTTTGTGTACGAGTGTGTACGAGTGCGCACGCGCGCGTGTGTGTATGAGTGTGTGTATGAGTGTGTGTATGAGTGTGTGTATGAGTGTGTGTGTGTGGAAGAAAAACGTTCTCTCTGGACTCTACAGAGTGATTCAGTGTTGTCTGTCTTTTTCTGGTTTGACAGGCTCAATTTGGGTTCTGCTGGTTTGAGGAATAGCTGTGAGATCTTTGAGCAGATCTGTAGCTACACTACATGTAGATTCAAACACACAAACACGCCGAATGGTGATTACAGATGCATGTATGCTGGTTTTATTGTGGTTTGGACTTTCACTATTATTAGCACATAGAAGTATGTGTGTGTGTGTGTGCGCGTGTGCTTTTACCGGTATGAAGTGGTGCTGATAGCTTAACTGTGCTGTTTTTATATTGAGAGAAAAAGACTGCTGAGTTTCTGTGTTGTGGAGGAGTGAGAGAACTATGCAGGAAGCAAAGTGTGATTTTTGACTTTGCATTTTATTTGTTTGTTTATTTTCTTTAAATTTTTATTGCTGAAGCTTGAGCTTGAAATTTTGTTTTTGTTGTGATTGGATTTTTTTTCTCCCCCCCCCTCTCTGTCTACCCCCCTTATCTCTGTCTAGGGGTTCGGCTGCATTTGACATTTAAATTTGAGATAAAGTTTGGCAAGGCAGCATTGGCACTGAGGTGCATGTCTTGGTAGCACTTGTGTGTTTTGATCAGAAAACTGTACGTCAGCTGAATAAGATCATCATATTCTGACCCTGCAGCAGTTATCAGCTCTTGTTTTCGGAGGCCAAACACAATCAAACAGTGTCACTAGTTAAACCGCGCCACTAGTTAAACCGCGCCACTAGTTAAACCGCGTCACTAGTTAAACCAAGTTTGTAGTCAGGGTTTGACTCTGTTGTGTGTGAGTTCTAGTCTGTTACTTGAGGTCTATTTTAACACAATCTTTGCTGTTTCCTCTTTTCCACATCAACTCAATTAACTCAAGTGTCAGTCATGATCAGCATCAGTTCTAAACTTCATGATGGAACTTTTCTGATTCCACAGCATGTGCTGAGATTTTCTGTCTTCCAGCTGTTAAACAGATGTTCATTTTCAGCCAAAATGTTCAGTGTCAGTCAAAATATTCAGTGTCAGTCAAATGAGTCAAATGTTGTCATAAGCAGAATGTTGATGGTCAGATTCTTCAGGAGACTTTCTTGTATGATTGTATGATTGTGATAACAGTGTATTTAACTATCCAGAGATCATTCAGTGTATCATTTCAGCCCTGAACTAGCTGTTCTCACGGCTCTGTTTAACACACAGACAGGAAATGTTAAAGCAGCAGAATCGACTCATTGTTCCTGATTGCTTATTGAATCAAAATTGCTCTGTGTGTGTGTGCGGTTCTGCCTGAGGCGCTTTTAAAACTGTCCAGCTGTCAAAGTAGCTCTGACACATTCACAATGCTTCCCTGAGCTCCTCTCCTGGGTCCTACCTTCCCCCACTGGACCATTATTTGGTTTACTCAACTATGGAAGTGTGATGCTTGGCTGTGCTGTGACCTCTGTTTGCTGTTTTGCAATAGGTGCTTGTTGTCAAGTTGTTGTCAGGGCTAACAAGCTGTTGTGTTTGTGTCTCACAGGATTCCCACTCACTACGTCTACCCGCAGGCCTTGATGCAGCCCAGCGTGGTCCTGCAGCCCACTGCAGCCTCTGCCACCGCATCCTCACCGTACATCGATTACACAGGTGCAGCTTACGCACAGTATGCCAGTGCTGCAACTGCTGCGGCCGCCGCAGCTTACGAGCAGTACCCGTATGCAGCCTCTCCTGCTGCAGCTGGCTACGTAGCTACTGCTGGCTACAGCTACGCCATGCAACAGCAGTCACTGGCCGCAGCTGCACCTGGGTCTGCAGCTGCAGCTGCGGCTGCAGCGTTTGGTCAGTACCAGCCCCAGCAGCTGCAAGCTGAACGGATGCAATAGCAATCAATGAAGCGGACGGGAGACATGCGTGGAGATGATACCCAACAACTGCTACATGATGATGATGAGGAAGAGGATGGTGAAGAAAACAGCTGCTGGTTGGGGGTCAACTGTAAGAGGAGGAGAATACGGGAGGGGAAAGATGATTGGTAGAGATTATTAGTGAGGTGGGGACTTCATTGCCTTCCAATGTGCTGCGATTAAACCAAAAACACAAATCTCAGAAAAGGGCGGAATTAAGCTTTTTACTGTTATCATTATCAATGTCATTGTTATCTTTATTATCATAATTAATAAGATATTTCTGGTGAAGGGTGGTATGCAGCGACTAATCGCTGTGGTGTGTTACAGATGAAACTCGTGAGGAAATGTCACACAGAAATTTAAATCTAGGGCTCATAACTTCATATTCTCTTTTTTGGGGGGCTCTTTGTTTTGTCCTCTCAAGTACATATTTTTTGATCATCAGGGAAATGGAGCATTTTTCAGTAAATAAGAGAAACTTCCATCAGGGATTGTAAACCAAACTGTGGAGAATGAAAGCGATTCAGTGTTATCATGTTTTGTATGTTGTGAACTGCTGACTGTTCTCTCTGACTTCTGTCCTGACCTCTGCAAAGCAAAATGGACTATATGAAGTGCAGAAACAGGAGAATGTTTCTTCTGCTCTTTGGCATCTCTTAGAAGACAAATGGACTGAGATGTGTTATATGCTTACAGATGCCCACGGACTAACATGTACACAGTTCCTCTCAGATATAGTGTTAATGTCTCTGAGCGAGGGAGAAAGCGCACACACAATAATAGGATTATGTAGGAATAAAGGCGCATTGTTCAGAACGAGCTCTGGTATCAGGCAGAAGCTGTTGTGTGGGGTAAAACAGATGACTGGTGCTGGTTTGTATCTCTGGACTCATTTTGGAACACATTCTGCTTTGATCTGATCAGGAGGGGCTGAAGACCACTTGTGTGTCCTCCCAAATTACCTATGAGTCAACACCAATGAAAAACAATCTGTTTTTTAAATGTTCAGTAAGTTTTCCTCATTACTGTGTATTTCAGTGAGCTGAAACTACAGCTAAAAGCATTCAAACGTGTATATGAGGTTACTTTGTGTGCCTTACATTTGTACTGCTATTTAAAGAGAAGAAACCTCTCAATATTTAAGATATTTATTTTGAGTTGATTTATGATGCGCTACTGTATGGATATAATGTATTCATCAATAATGACGTATTAATAGTTGTTTGAGTAAATTTAGTTGTAGCATTAACATACTCAACCATAAATGTTGGTCTAGGACTTAAGATACAATTTTGTATGTACACTGTACAATTTGTTTTGTTAAAACATTGTTTTGAACAATAAAAGTGTTTATTCTTATGCTTTTGGAATTTTAGGTAGTGACATAAAATATTGGCTAGTTAATGTTTATATGAGGTTTGTTTGACTGCAGGCCTGTTATTGCAGGTATGTTTTCTTCATTTGTCATATCAGTGTTTCAAGCACCTGGTGAAATGTACGGGACTCTGTGTTTTACTGCATCACATGTACACCAGACAAGCAGTTTTACACTGTTGACAGTTTTTATACTTGAACTCTTTCTTACAGGGAAAATGTGAAAAAATGAACAACACAAAACCCAGAGACATATTTTATTGTCACTGGCTTGAGCTTGTAAAGTGTTATTATTTAAAAACAAACATGATGTAAGTGTTGAAGCCTTGTTTCAGATTTTCAACACTGTTTACTCTAAATGGAAATAAAAAATGATGTATTTAAACCTTGATTGTTTCATTATTTCACAGCAGGTCTGACTGTTGTCACTGGATTTCTGAATTGTGTTCATGGTTTGAAATCATGTTGCGTCATTTGTTTGCTGTATTTCAAAAGCACATGTTCTAGGTCAATGCTGTGTCATAATGATAATTTCATAATTTCAGAACAATCCAGCTGCTCTAAAACCTCATGTTTTGTTTCAGCTTTACTGCTGCAGTCTTACTAAAATCATGTTTATGCTGGTAAAGTGACCTCAGCTCTGTGTACTCAGCATTGCTTACTAATAGAGCTGGTCAAGCTTTGTTATCAGATTAACTCGCTCTGTGTTAATTCTTTTTAAGATATACATTGTAAAAGGGATCCACTTTTAAAACATGTTCTTTTTGAGCTCCGAGGGAAAGACAAGATAAGACCGAGTGCAGCTTTCACATGCTGTGACCCTGTGGCTGCTGATGTGCTTCTAGCTCTGTATTTGCTTTCTGTTACTGACAACTGTTCTACATGATGTGTTTCTACCGGAGTCAAACTGAAAATGAAACAATGTTACTATAGATTGAGAAATTCAGACAGAACACACTGTCATGGCTCTGAGATCCACCATGTTTAACTAGTTGTACCTAATCTTCTAGGAGGGACCACTCATTCATCCTTCCCCAGAAGCGCACAGCAGCAGCAGACCTGCATACAGCCCATCCACATCTCACAATGAATCAAGAACAACACCCGGATCCATTTAAAGGTAACATTCCTCTCATTAATCTCTGTCATGTGTGTTATTGCAGGTTATTGATCAGCTGAACGGGTGCATGTTTTTGTCTTGAGAACAGAAGTGTGAAGCAGCTGTGTTTTCTGTAGCTGTCATATGTGAGAGTGTGTTATCTTCTCTCTCACTGCACGATCTGTCCGTTCTCATATCAGCATGTACAGACGTCTGCTGTTACGGGATAACTTACTGTCATACACACACACACACGTCATTACTGTAGCCTCTGTTTTAACTTTGAAACAAGCATTTTTATTTCTGTTTTATTATTTACTCTTTATTTATTCAGTCTAATAGTGAAGTAGATACTTTGGACGATGTGTGTGTGTGTGTGTGTGTGTTGATGCATTTGTAGTTTTGGAATGGATGCAGCTATACAAACATATAAAACCTGTGTTCTAGAATCTGCCTCTCTAAAGACATGACTGAGGACAGTTTAGGCATTTGGCAGGGCCTAGAGAATAGACGTTGTGTTTTCACACTCGCTCTCTATTAATTACTGAGAGACAGAGAGAACACAGTGTACAGAAACAGTGCTTTAGTATGAGTTGTACTGTATGATGATGATCATCTTATATTAACTTATCTTATATTAATGGCCAAAGCACTCTACAGTACAGTAACTCTGAACTGTACATGTACTGTAACTCTGAACTGTTGAAGCTGAACTGAACTGCTGTAGATGAGGGTGATATAAGCACTGCTTTTCCTTCTGTAAGCTCTAACGTGCTGTGATGCTTTTTCATGCGCTGTGCTCAGCCATGCGACGCAGGTTCTCATAGGGATTATCTCTCCTGTTTAAAGAACTGTCAATGCAACACATTCTCGCTGCATTCATGCAGTGACCAGCGGAAGTTCAGGGGCCGGAGTTATGTCATTCAACTGGACTTTATTTACATTGACTACACAGGAAGCAGATCTCCAGTCGCATGCTATTGGATGAAAGCTGCATGAGAGTCAGGGACTTTGTAATAAACACGCATGTGATTAGTGGGCCAGTAAATAATCATCAACAAACAACCCGGCAACTGCTTAATAATGGCCATGGAACCACTTAAAATCAAAAATCACATAGCAACACCCTGGCAACCACCTACAACATCCTAACATTGTGTTAGCACAGGCCAGCACCATGAAACATTAACTTTATAAACTATAACATCTACTTGTTAAATGTAACTTTTAAATAACAACAGAGACCCCACAGTGACACTCAGTCAAATGCATTCCCACATATCTAAATGGAAAAACTTCCAGCCTGAATTAGATGCCAAGAAAAGACCAGCGGCCATCTGTGTGCTACACACACACACACACACACAGATATTATTCTATATAAATATATGCTACAAACATTCATTCGCTCACACACACTATTGTTTCTCTCCATTAGCAGTGTGAAGAGATGCTGGACAGCTGCTCTAAAGCCTCTGTGTGTGTGTGTGTGTGTGTGTGTGTGGTGTGTGCGTGTGTGGTGTGTGTGTGTGCGTGCGCTCACATTCTCTGTCTTTTTATGGGCATGTTCTATATTTGAACTGGTGTGTGTCTGGTGTGTGTCTGTAACTCGTGTCATGGGACGGTGAGTCGCTGGATCAGGAGGGACCTGCAGTAACCCGCAGAACGCATGCAGCTGTTTCTGTCCACTTCACTGAGTCGTTCATTTTCTCCAGAAACATACTGCTTGCAACAGTCAGCACAGTGAATTAATTGTTCTCATCCCAAACAACAGGTGTAGCAGGTGAATGGTCTCATAAAGTTAAACAGATTAACAGGCTAAATGCAGGTTTAAAGTGTGTAGTGATTCTTCTCTCACTGTCTCACTTCTCAGTGTGTGATATGTAATCTGCAGATACAGCTCTTCACCTCACGACTCCAGTCATAGCTCAGATAGGAAAGCTGTTTCTGTGCTTCTCCTGAGCTGAACATGGTGGAAGTTCAGAATGATGAAGGTCACAAGACTCTGGACAGTCTGAACTGAAGGGTCTGAATGCAGTCGATGAAAGAAGCGCCTTCGTTCACAAAAATGAAAATCATGCGTGTTTTTATGAGAGGAATGTGTAAATACATGTTCTCTCTTAGTGTGTTAAGAGGTGAAGTGAAAACACCAGGAGAAGAGACAGAGGATCTCCCCATCAGAGGCTGGAATAAATGAGGAGATGAAGCTCTCTGGGTGTCTCAGTCTCTATCAAATCCCTTGAGTGTCAAGCAGAAACATCTGTATCTGACCTGACCAGAAAACATGTGGTTTCTATCTTCTGCCTGTTGAATTGTGTTTTGTGTGTGTGTGTATGTATGTGTATGTGTACTGTGCTGTCAGAAACAGGAGACTATATGAAAGAGATTTTACATATTCCACATAAACACATTTCAGTTTTAAATGAGAGAAATTTGAAATAATTTGAAACAGATTAGAACAAATAAATCTAAATTAAAAAATAATCGAATGGTCTAATTTGCTGATAATGTGCACTGAATCAGAGTAAGAGTGGAGTTTAGAAGGCAGGCCGCACAGCTCTGTTGTGAATGAGTGAATACACACATATCACCTCAAGCAAGGGTTGTTAGGTCTTGTCTGTCAGGAGGTGAAATAACACACACACATGTGTGTCAGAGGAAACCTGAGTCTCTTTGACTGTGTGTCAGCTGTCTGTCCTGCTGTGAAGGGGACGAGTGTGTGTACAACTGTATGCTCTGAACAGGTGGTTCTTTAGGACTTTTTGCCTGGGGGGGATTAACCATAGAAATGTCCCCAACAAAAGCCTTGTGTGTTTTTGTCTTACACACCTGCTCACACACACACGCACTCGTAAATCTCCTCACATTCTGCCTCCAGTTTCTTCTGAAGATCCTTTATCGTCCATCAGATATACTGCACACAATCAGACTCATATCACTGGAGTTTAACATCCTTTACCATACTGTGTAAAGCACACATGCTTTTCATCATCGTCCTCATAAGACAGTGGACCTTTAGGGTCAGAGGTTAAGTTCCCTCAACATCAGCACATGTATTATGATTGTGTGTGTGTGTGTGTGCTTGTTTTTCTACCACTGTGGGGACCATGTCACACACACCTACATTGTGGGGACAAGCCAGGGGTCCCAAGTGTGTGTGTGTGTGTGTGTGTGTGTGTAAGACAGGAATAGATGAGTGTACAACAGCTGTTCCAGCTGGTTTAAGTGTTGAAGGGGAAGCTCTGTGCAGCTGTCAGCAGCAGCTGTGCTGACACAGGTGTGTCAGGGTAACACAGCAGTGGACTGTGCTACACTGATCTCTTCTTCTACTTCATGTTTAACTTACAGAGATTTCCTCAGATGTTCTGAGCATCACAGAAACACATGAACTGCTCTAAAGAAAATAACCTCATCAGACGTCAATATGATTAAAAACATTTAAACACAAATCCTTTAGTGAGCGCTCTCGTGTCCCTTCAGTTTTTATGTCAGCTCATCATTATGGAGGTCACGTTGATTCTCAGCTTTAAAACCCCGGCGCTGCTGCACACCCATTACAGTTGCCCTATACTCCTATTCTCCCTGCTGGAGACTGCGGAGAACTGCACCACGTGGTTACAGCGTTTATACTCATTCTCAGCTTGTTTTTATTGACAAACCCGAATAAACAAGAATGCTGAAAGTAAACAAGAGCAGACAGATTTTACCTAAACGTTACTGTACCACACATGCATCAATTAGTCTAAAACGCAAAGAGTATTTGTGAACACTGCATTCAATCACATCAAACTGTATTTTCATGTTGACACTTCTGATCAAATAATGTAATTGTGAACACACGGCAATGTTGTTTGTCTTTTTATTGCCATTTACAGAACGAACTCTGAGCTTCAGATGATGCGATGTGTCTTTACTGAAAGTCACAGTTCTGCTGATCAAAGATCTGTTTTCTACTGCTGAAAGAGGCTCTCGTGTTAAATGTTCACTGATTCAATGTGACCACACAAGACATCATAATACAGACAGATTTGATTCAAATGATTTTAGCCACAGCAGAAATAAGAACATCCCACACGAAGCAACAGCCCATTCTGCCACCTGGTGGAAAGCAGAGCATCAACAGGTTTCAGCCCTTTGTATTTTACATATATTTATTTTATAGCATTTAAAGTCATTATTTATAAAATATCTGAAACAATTACAACTTAAAACCTCCATGTTTGTTTCTACATTTCATCTTCTGATGAACTACCAGAGGCGCTGAACACAGACCACATTACAGTCTCTTAGTCCACTACAACAGATAATAACAGATATGAAGTAGATATCAGCGTTGTGTAAGTTATATTTTTTAATTTATATTTACTGTTTATTGCTGCTCTTCAGTGATCGTGTACACAACGAAAGATTTTGGGTTGCCAAGTATTCGCTTTAAATTTTAAGCATTCTTTTCATTTACGTTAATAGCTGTCGTGTCAGATCTCGTGTAGCGTTTTTAATTATATACAATACGAAAAAAATGATAGAACTGTTGTTGTACTATAATTTAGTTACGTACTACAACAATTTAATCAACAAGCGCTTTACACACAGTGAATTATTGAAGATACTGTCCTGGCAACCTGGAAACGTACACACTTACACACTTGTTTTCTTTCTAAAATAAATAACACTTTGTATTATCGTGGCGTTGTTATTAAGGAGAAAACGAGTTGTTTAATGTTGTTTTTTTTCCTGAGAAAAAGACGGGTGAGCGAAGGCAAAATAATACGTGGTGAAATCATCCGGTGACGTCAGCTTTCAACAGAGGGTGACGTCAATATTAGTGTGAGCGCATTCTCTTGTTTCTGTTTGTAAACAACACGTTTAATGTTTAAATGAAAAAACTTCCACAATCAATAATTGTATGTACCTAGTTGTCAATGAAGGGGAGAGATCAGTGTCAAAAGAAGAGCCTTTTGGTGGACAAAAGTAGATAAATAGTTTAATCTTTTTTTTAATCATGTCTAAATCATGTCGTCATGAAATTGTGCTTCATTAAAGTACATTGAAGAGCATTTATAAATGTTTCACCCTGTAAGATCTAGTAATACAGTTGTCAAAACGTATTTGCATCCTGTGTGCAGTATACATACTGTGGTGCGAGTAGTAGGGAAGCATGCTATTGCGAAAGCGAACACATGGCAAGGAGATGTCGAGGACATGAATCAACATGCGGCTCCTTTAAGAGATCCTCCTGCGCTTGCCGTCATCAGATGTGTGATTAGTGCAGAGACAGGCAGATGAAAACAAGCATCACAGCCGAGCTGTGACGTAGTGGTGGTGGCGCTTCTGGGGGCAGTCATCGTCATAAACACACATTTGACACCATCATTTTATACACAAACGTCGTGTTTTGCTGAGCGGTAAGTCTGAATGGGTGTCTTTCACTGCGTGACAACACGGTTTAATCGCGCACGTGTGTGCACATGACGCTGCGCCAAAGCAACGAGAGCATCGAGAGCTCTCCATCTCTCGGGTTTTTAGTTAAAGGATGAGATAACAACTAAAGGCTCTGCAGTTTTATTTTTTCTGCCATTTCATTTGCTGCATTGAAGATTAGATGTGTGACGTTCACTACTCGTGAAACGCATGTTCTCCTCTTCATACAGTTTAATTCGTGTAGTGTTTAATTAAAACTGTTAAAATAAAACACATCAAGAGCGGCTTACCTGCTTCCGCCATCCTCACCCGTTCCGCGCCACTTTCATGTGTGTGACGTCACACTCCACCCGAGTCCCTTGATGTCTTTATGTCTGATGCCTTTCAACCGGAGACCGTTTCACCTGATGCATTTGATTTACATTAAAAGCACAATTCCCTTGAACACAAAACATGTAAACTGATATGTTGTCATATTGTCATATCATGTGTAAACACACTCAGCATTAATCTTAAAGACCCAGTTTTACAGTCCCTGACAGACATTCTAGACACAGATCAGATAATATTCTGTTTTAATTTACAGATACAATACTGTCTGCTTCTTGTTTAACTTAAAAATAGTGATCAATTCAGTCTGCTGTGCTTTCACAATAAGATGAAGTCCAGCGTTCTGGCATACACACAGACCTCTGCATGTTTTAAATGATAGGCACTTTCAAGATTTCAAACATTTGTGAATATACATTTATATATACTTCTGTATAGATTTTTATCATACATAAGTAAGTGGTAAGAAGTATAATCACAACACAGCTCATGTATAATCACACTGATCTATAGACCCAAAGCGTTTTCATGAGCACCAATATTATGAGTTCTGAGTCTTCTGAATGTTATGAGTTCTGAGTGTTCTGAATGTTATGAGTTTTGAGTTCTGAGTTCTGAGTGACTCAACCTCATTTCATTTAATTCACCCAGAAAACCATCAGTTCTCATCAATGATTCTCTTGTGGTGATCAATACGAGTGAACTGCTGGGCTCCAGTGAGAAAGCTCAGTGTAACAGACCATAATCAGATCATTGCAGTCTGATTCAGAATGAATCTGTCTGAGCTGTTCATCAGTGAAACATCAGACCAGAGCACTGATCAAACAGACAGACCGTGTCAGTGCTCGAGAAGAGTCAGCGTGAATCAGATCATCCTCTCATCACATCTCGTCATGTCTCTGGAATCTGATGATCTTTTCAGAGAACTGGGAGGTGTCATTAATCATAAACACTGCAGGGCTCCAGTGTTGAAGAAACCTCCAAACAAATCAAATGATTTTGTGAGATTTGGGTGTTTTAATGCTTCTAGAACAAGTGCTGAGCAGCAAAACCTTCAAAGTGAACTTTAAAACAGAACATAGCTCAGAATCGTCTGTGTAACCGAAAAAAAACATAAAAAATTATGACCTGCCGGAAATCACATTTAGACATTTATAAAATGTACAAAACATGTTAAGACAAAAAAGATGAGATATGAAACAGGACTGATATAAAACAATTATATTCAATTATTTCACTGTAAAAGTTTTCTTTACAAATCCATTCTGCTACAGTTAAACATAGACAGTGACTCAGGAGACAGATTATTATCCTCACTGTGGTTTGTGTCTTTCCAGTACACTGAAAATAATGTTTAAATACACAGAGATGTGCTGCTGTGCTTTTTTCCATAAAAAAGAGGAAAGAAAAGATCTTATAATAATTCTCTATGCAAGAGTTTTCCGTCGTTTTCTTTCCTCAATCACTTTCTTTTAGAACAGCTTGTTCACTCTGTTGCTGAAGTTCAGTTTTATGGGCGAGTCTATGCATAAAACTCTGTAGTTGGAGCTTTCTGATAGGTCGCTCCGGAGGGCTTCCTCTCTCCGAGGTCATAGCTGCCCTCGTCCTTCTTTTTCATGCGGTACACCAACAGCAGGATGAGAAAGATGGCGAAGAGAAATCCAATGACTCCTCCCGCTATCACAGCTGGAATAGAGGACGCAGCGACGCTAATGAGTCCGTTTATTTCCATTAAGATAAACAGACACAACAGACCATACCATGAAAACATCAGAACCCTGTCCTGCTTACAGTTCAGTCTTTTATACAGTACATAGAACATGAGTTAAAGAGCCACTCAATACTGCTGCAGGGTCAGGAGATGAGGAGAGAGGCAGTGTGTTCATCCAAGACAGGAAAAGGGTCGAAGAATCAACATATCAACACAATGAGCTAAACTGATGGTCATGAACATACCTGCCAAAACCTCCGTCCTCTGCAAGAGATTTTCAGACTGGATGTCCTGTGGATGGAACGGGGATGGAGGGAGACTGGTGCTGCTTGTGTCTGGGGTTCTGTCTGGTTCTTCTGTGTGGAGAACTGAGGGGAACTGATAAGACAGAGTGCAAGACTGTGTGTCAGAATAAATGAAAGGAGAGTTCTGCTCGTCATGGTATCAATACAGCAGTCAGTAATGAGTCAGTATTTCAGTATATATCAGTATTTATATCAATATTAAAATATTAAACAATGCCAGTGTATGTATTCATTAATAAGTCAATTAAATACAGTTAAATATGATTAGCTTTAAGATTTGTTTTGACCCACCTGACAGCACACTCACCTCCATTCTACTTCGTTTCCTTGTATCTCTGGAGACGTCGCGTGGTGTGGAGATCTCCACCTCCACTCTGGGTGTGAAGTCTTTGATGGAGTCTTCTGTGGGCTTTGCTTTAGGCACGATGAACAGTGTTTTCACTGTGACGGGTTCCTCGAGCTCATCTCCAGCTCCTGACAGACAGACAAACAACAGACTGCTGCTCTAGATCATGTCAAATGAATCAGGGTTGATTTTAAGAGCAGTAAGTACACTCTGTCCCATAGTGATAAACAAGAATGCTTATAATTCATAGCTTATCAAATTTACTTATTATTTTTGAAATCTATGACTTAAGTTAGAGAAGCATCTGAGCACATTGTTGAGTTAATGAGCTGATGACTCGTGAGGACACTGTTGTTTTTAGATTCTTGGGCTGTATTTTTCAGGAGACATAAGCAGAGCTCTCAATTTACTCTCCATCTTCTTTGTGATTGTTGTGTTCTGTGGAGGTGATACCTGATCCTGATGCAGAGCTGAAGTCATCATCATCATCTTCAGGGAAACCTGATCCGGTCTGCTCCAGGTACAAGTCATCGGATGTGGATGGGAATTTGGTGGCAGTGACGGCTGTCTGCAGGGGCAACAGTTAACACAGAGTCATAAAGAGTTTCTGCTTTTGATTGTTTCCAGTAGTGTGTTGTGTAGTGAACTGTCTATCTTGTGTTTTGATGAATGAGCGTTTATAGCCAGCAGCGCTCAAGACTGGTGTAACACTGCCTGAGCTGAGCTCTTCACACACTAGAAATCACACTGAGCTGAGCTCTTCACACACTAGAAATCACACTGAGCTGAGCTCTTCACACACTAGAAATCACACTGAGCTAAGCTCTTCACACACTAGAAATCACACTGAGCTGAGCTCTTCACACACTAGAAATCACACTGAGCTGAGCTCTTCACACACTAGAAATCACACTGAGCTAAGCTCTTCACACACTTTGTTTTGTCAGTGAGCTTTAAGTCACAGTTCTGTGAGAACGCGTCTAATGTGTCTGAGATGCAGGTAAAGTGTGAAGTGAGAGACAGTAAACCGCTCACAGAACTGTTAAGATGTTCAAACACGTCTCAGGACACATTCATCTGAATGAATGAATGATTAGCCTCTATGATTAGTGATTAACATGCGAGACATTTAAGGAATGCAGAGATCTGAATATCACAGAAACTTCACACTGAAGCAGCAGAGCAGAAGCAGAAGCACTACAAACACACTGCTGCCTGAGGCACAATGATGTCTAATTTAACTGTCAGTTCAAAGTTTAATTTCATCCAGATTTCAGCCACTGCTAAAGTGGAGCGGAAAGGTGTAGATGTTTCTCCAGACTCACACCTGCCTGTACCAGAGCTCATCTGGCCTTTAAATCTTTCATGATGAAGAGCACAGAGGAGGAAGAGGAGGAAAGCCATTCTCCTGAACAGACGTCTGATCAGAAGAGAGAGATCCACTCACTGCCTCCACCTTCATCACATCTGACACTGTTGACAAACTGCAGCACATAAGAACAAGCTGTGTGCTCTCTGCCAAACCTCACACGCACTGCTCTGTGTGCTCATTTACTCTGTGTCGTAATTCCAAAGGAATGTGTGTGGTTAGAAAGACTGCAAAGTCACCCATCCAGTCCCAGAACTGTTGAAAGCCCCTTCAAACCCAACCCTGCCTCTTACTGACTCCATATGAGCACACAGTCATCTGCCTGCAGACTCAGATCTAATGTTTACTGATCAGACAGGTTGTGATTGCTGTGGAAACTCTGAATTACTGTAAAGATGCATCTGATTGTTAATGTTAGTGTGCTCATCAAACACAGATCTGATATTTGTCAGGCTAACAGCTAACAGGTGCTGCAAACACTGGGCAGAATTAGCACCGGTCTAGCGGTGAAGCAGACCACACTAAAGAAGAAGCACCAGATTTCAACAGAGCATGTTTAATGTCCTGCAGGGGTCTATATTCAATAAGAATACAGAGACTATAAACATGTGATCACGCGTGTTTACACCGGACCTCAGCATGTATTCTGTCATTACTCTTCTACAGTGTTACAGCAGCTGAAGTTAGACTCGCGGCTCTCTGGGCTTTAACACACAGAGTGTCAATGTATTGTGAGAACAATGACAGTCTTTTCTGAAGTCACATTTAAACAGTGTGACAGAGAGCTACCGGATGAGAACAGAGATCAGCGCACACACAACAGGACCAGATTAACTGCTGCACGTAGAGCTGTCAAATTAATGTGTCAGAGAGCATTTAAACTCTCAAAGAGTCAGTTAGCTTTCTGAGTCCCGTCTTGAGTCGCTTCAGTCTGTTTTACAGCAGTGTGTCCACATACATTATACATATACATTAACTGTAACTCAGGTTACAGTTTTGCAGCTTCATTGAGAAAGCACATTTTAGTTACATTGATTTAGAGAAGATAAAGGATGCTCTCAGTGTTATCAAATGCTTGTAATGCAGTCGACATGTAAACTATACAACTAATAAAAAACAAAACAACTGAAGTAACTGACAGTGTCTCCTCATATTTCATCAAAATCTTCAGGGAATCTGATGAGTTTCACCCTTCAGAATATTAGACTATGAGAATAAATATGCACACGGATGGGGTCTGTTTGTACACCTACACACACAAGATCACACATCACGAGTCTCTTCACTTCCCTTTCCTAAAACTTCTCCTAATAAACCAGACAAAACATTGACAACAATGACTTCAGGGGATCTCACATCTTCCCCTCACACGCTCTGACTTCTTATAGTCTCAGATATTGTAGTGTTTAAAAACTGCTTTCCTCTGTTTCAACTGCAGTTCCTAAACCACAAACTTTCCATTTGCTTTTCTAATAAAGAGAAAAGTGAGAGCGAGCTGTAAATCAGCAGAGTTTGCTGAGGTTTTCTTTTTGTGTTCACCGTGCAAAAACTGCCGCCAACTGTCAGGGAATAAAAACTAGAGAAACAGTTCTACTGTCCACACACCTCACATCATCTCACAGAGGCTTGAAGAGCATAACAGAGCAGATGTTCTTTTCTCTGTCTGCTGGGACAGGAGATGATGAATAATACCACTGTTCTCTGCACTAACTGAAGTCAGGGTAATAATGATAAGGAGTTTCAGTGCAGAGAGAGACATGACCGGAAACAAGAGCACTGTGGGATTTCTCTAGCACAGCTGGTGTCTGCTGAGGTCATCAGGGATTACGAAACGTGGCACACTTCTATTCAGCCAAAAACAGCCCTCGGTTGGAACGCAAGCTAATGTTCACACATGCCAGCTTCACACTGAAGAACAATTCAAGCTTTTTTAAAAGCTAACCTATAAAAATGTACAGTAAAAAGAGTCCAAACTCACAGCATTGGTTGAGCCAAGCTTTATAGAGCTGCAATATTTACACTTTTTAAAGAGATGATCTCATGAACATCTTATTGCACAGGCAGATCTTGTGGGCTCTAGACACAACACAGTCAGTACATAAGATTAGTCTGGATATGTGACCATCCGCCTGGTTAACAAGGAATAGAAAACAGCCTCAGGTAAGAGACTGACAGAAATGGGGGTGAGAATGAGGTCAATATAACAAACTCGCTAATAATTAAAGCAGATTTTTGACAAGAGAATTACTGTAGCTTCAGTTTATACACAGAAACACATACAGAGACAATTTTAAGAGTGCCGTGACCTTGTAATAAACCTTCATTTGGACAGAAATGTTCAAACATCTCACCAAAACATTACACAAATTACACACTACACATCTGCAACAACACTCCAAATCATGACAGGTTTGTATGTGACTTTACAGGAAGCAGGTGAACAAACTTCTACGAATGACTCCCAAGGACATGATCCTACAATAAACGCATGAGGCACAGACTTTATTTTTTCTGCTCTCTAATAAACTGTTCTTTCTGAAGGTGTGTTCTCTCGGCACATCACACAGTCCTGGAGGTTTGGAGCTAGATAACTTTAACTGCTCTGTGTGGGTCAAACTAAGTGATTTTTTGATCAATGACAGGAAACAGTACAAACCAGAGTACAAACTGCGACTGTCTGTCAACCCTCTGACCTTTCAATAAATATTACTAAATACTGGCTAAAGCAGCGTCTACATTCATCAAAACACGCACCAGTTAACTGTTTAATACAGCAGACAGAAATACAAGACTTTTCCTCCAAAACTATTGAATTATGCTTGTGATTCTCTAAAGCACATTGTTCCTCCTTGTCCTGTGAACTTTTCTGATGTTTTAATCAGAGAAGCATTGATGACTTTTAAAGTCAAGCAGAAGAGAAACATTACCCAGAACAACCACTGCTAACAAACCGAGCCAAGTGTGAGCATGAGTACAGTACAGGTATATCACAGTACAGTATATATCAAAGTGTGAGCACGAGTACAGTACAGGTATATCACAGTACAGTATATCAAAGTGTGAGTACAGTACAGGTGATATGTGCAGCTCCTGCGAAAATAAACTCAACTTTTGTGTTGTGTTTGTGTTCTGGTCTTTATGTTTAGCTCGTTTCAGTGTGCCGAACAGATATATCGTGACTTTCTTGTAGAGAAATAAACGCAGATGACAAACGCTCATTTTAAATGTTGTCACTCCAACAATCACAGTAACAGAGCTCGTGAAATGGTCTGATCAGTAAATATAAACAAACAGGTTAAAATAACCAGTACGTCTGGTTACATTAGCCTCAGCTGATTCATTATTATTGCTCTGACCTGTAACACTGCTCAGCTGCCGCCCAGCTAACGCCTGCAGTTCCCGGTCCAAACTCACCCTCTCTCCCGACAGACCAGCCGTCAAGACGACGGTTAATATTATCCAGAGATTCCTCATTATTCCTTAGAAAGATCGTCTGCCGCTGAATAAGT
>JAZGTJ010006763.1:0-24199 GCA_036877575.1 Botia almorhae | reverse complement strand
AACTATTCAGACCCCCTTTACTTTTTTCAGTTTTATGTTGCAGCCTGACACTAAAATCATTCAAAATAATTTTTCCCATTATTCTACACCAAGTACCCCATAACGACAAAGTGAAAACAGACTTTTTAGAATGTCTGTACATTTATAAAACAAACTGAGATATATCACATTGGCATGAGTATTCAGACCCTTTGCAAAAGAACACTTGAAATTTAGCTTGTGCCTCCCATTTCTCTTGATGTTGCAGAGATGTTTCTACACCTTCTTGCTTGTTTGGACTCCACCTGTGGTAAATTAAACTGATTGGACATGATTTGGGAAGGCACACAGCTGTCTATAAAAGGTTTCACAGATAACAATGCATATTAGAGCAAAAATCAAGCCATGAGGTCAAAGGAAATGGCTGCAGAGCTCACAGGCAGGCTTGTTGCAAGGCACAGATCTGGGGAAGGCTGCAAAAAATAAAATAAAACATTTGCTGCACTGAAGGTTCCCAAAGCACAATGTCCTCCATAATTCTCAGATGGATGAAGTTGGGCAACACCAGGAAAGAAGGGCCTTAGTAAGAGAAGTGACCAAGAACCCAATGGTCACTGTGACTGAACTGTGTGGAGATGACAAAATCCAGAAGGACAACCACCACTGCAGTCTTCTACTGATCTAGGCTTTATGTGGCTTCAAAGTGGCTAGACGGAAGCCTCTCCTCAGTGCAAAATACACTAAAGTTTTCTTTGGAGTTTGCAAAAAAGTACCTGAAGTACCTGAAGATTCAAGGAAACCAGACACCGCTCATCATCTGCCCAATAACATCAGAAATGTTTCATTATATCTGTACAGTTTGTAACCAAATTTTACTTATTACTGTTTGCAGAATTATGTAAATCAACATTTTGAAAAATGAACACATGAATGAGATTTGATAAAGACATTTACTTGCCTAAAAACATAGCTTTCTCACACTAAGCTATAGTATTGCTTCAGAGGATTTGGACTATAGTACATGAATAGTATGGAATTGCACTGTTTTATGCCTTCATCGTGTGGAAAACAGCAGCAAGGACATTCAGCTAAATATCTCCAGTAAATGGTGATGAAGAGCATTATTATTTTTCCTTACAAAGCCTTTAAGTGTAATGTTTTTAAAGCTAATAGGGATGAAGGGATGAACAGGAATGAACAGCATCTTAAACAGAGGTCAGTTCAAGCTCTCTCACCTTCACACTGGCCGTCCATCAGCTCCTGCTCATAATTCCAAACATTGGCCATGATGAATTCCCTTTGGCTCCATGTTCAGTTTGGAGCCCCGTTTATTTCTTTTTAAGGCAGAAGGACCCTTAAAACATGAAGAACGTCAGACTTCACCATACTCACCAGTACCGCCATTTCCGCTAATACAGATAAATAAAAGGAACCGGATGATCCATTAGCCTGTGAATGATAGACCAAAGACCTCCCTTAATTGCTTTCTTCTTGTGGTGTCTCAATTTATTCTTCAAAACTGGAGAAGCGTGCACACACACACACACACACACACATACACCTACATGTGCACGCAGTAGTGCTGCAGTTTATGATGGATGGGGCAGGGGAAGATGCACCAGCACTGGGTAAAGCTCACAGAGGCTTTGATTAACGAGACTGCTGGGGTCCCCGAGGAGCCCCAGGCAGAATAATACTGTTAGAGCGAAACAGCTGCTCCTCACAGACCTCAGGGGCCCCACCAGCACAGAGACAACCAGAGAGAGAAATTACAGGGTGGAGGATGGATGGGTAAACAGGTATATGGATGGAGACAAGACGCTGGTGACGTAAAGAAAAAATGAGAGACAGACAGACATACAAAGAGACATGGTACTGGTACGTCATGTCCATGTATCATTGTATCATAGTGTTTTATTTGTATTAAAAGGAACTTCATGAATATGGTAAACTCATGTCCAAACACTAACGCTAACACCACGAATTCAGTACAGGGGTTATGGCATCTAGTTTATTTTGATTGTTTAGAAGACTAACACTTCTTTGCTCTAATAGAGGTTTCCATAATAAAAACACCCTACAACAACCATATTACTTAAAGTTAGCTTAGAGGATATTTAAATAATCATATGTTGCTAGCTGCATATCAGTTTCATCATTGCTTCACTCATCTTGGAATCGGCAGCCACATCCTGGCAGTGAGCGAAAACCTTTGTACTTCCATCCAGCCAACCCACAAGCCTTGCTGGCTCTTGTTTATTTCTTTCTCAAGCTTGCCATGACAGTGCAACCCTGCCGTCTCTGACTGCATGAGGGGCTGGCACACAAAACAGTGCAAACAGGGGAGCACGCTTTATTTTCACAGCAGTCTGCTTGAAGTGCCCGCGGTTTGGTGCCTGCGTGTTATTTTTCTCTCCCTGTGCAAAAGTGTTTATGCAATGAAGGAATTTAGGGAGAAATGTAATCTTTTTATCTCAGAGGGAGATACACAGAAATAGTTTTTTTTCGGTTGGATCAAAAGAAGCTAAAGACTGTACAGGCGAAAATTGCAACACAATGTTTTTGTGTTGCAAACCCCCTCCATCAGAGAAAACTTGCTGATGTTGCTCCCATAGAGACTCGCTTGCGAATGCCCTGTTGATAAACACCCTGTTGATAAAATGTTTGATTCATCTGACAAGTTCAACTGTTAATTGTTGTTGTGCTATTGTGTAAATTGACACAAGTTTTACAAGTTTGCTTAAAGAAATAGCTCACCAACAAGCAAAACCTTCTGTTATCATTTAATCACCCATATGTCAATTCCAGTCCTACATGAAGGAGAAATTTAGCAGAATATACTGACAACTCCTTTCCGTATAATTAAGTGCAAGGGCAACAATTGCTGAAACCATTTCACATTATTGTGCAAGCAACAGGCAAACATTTAATTGCTACTTAAAATCTGTAGCTCTCTCGCATTTAGGAAGGTTTAAATTTTGCAACCAAGCTGTAATGGTTGCTAGGACCCTGGTTCTTATGAATTTCATCAGCCAGTAAATGAAAGCACATTGTCTTCATTACATTTCATCAGGTGATGTTTAATGCTAACCAGCCGTGACAGCTTATTGTATTGTTGATGCTACATCGACGCAACATGCTCCAGTTTAAATCACAGGTTTAAATGCTAATTAGGAGTTTTTGGAGGTTTCTCGCAGAAGAATGCGGCACTTGATTTCAGCCCAACAAGACTGCAATCCAGGTCGTCTCGAATCATTATTATTCGCCATTTTGCTTAATGAAGAGGGGCCTTCATTGACAGAGAAATCGTTCCCCCTCACACTGCATAACAATTGTCACAAAAGAAACAGAATCTTGGTGTTAGGCAAAAAGTTCCCCCGTTGTCTGTATTAATTTCGGTCTCGTTTAACGACTGTTGGAATCACACGCTCGGCGGAGGAAGTGGGTGATGAAATGCGGAGCTCTACAGACAAACAAACAAGGAGAATGGGGGAGGGAAAAAAACATGAAAGAAACAAGAGAGAAGGAAGAAAGTGAGAAACATGCGGAGGAGACACAAAGACATCAGAATATATATCGGGCCAAAAATAGAATGTCTCTTTGTTTAGCACGACGGAGAGAAGTGTAGCTAATTAGAGTCGAAATGATAGCTGCCGCGGCTGACACAGGTAGGGAGTTGCGCCATCTCCCGCGCGCCTGACAGTGCATACTGAGAATGGTGTGTAAGCAGGGGTAATGGCTGTCAGCTCCTGACAGCTGTAAAATGGCCTTTTAGTTTGGCACGCAAAAGCTGTCAGAGAGTCTTGTGTTACAAAGGCGGATGTAGTTAGTCGCAATGGCAACTACTGTGTAGTGTTTGGCTTTCTGGCCCCCACTTCCAAATGGAACATGCTCTCAGTAGAGTACCCCCCAAAAACACACACTTACAAACACACACTGAGATGTACCTGAAACAGAGTTGTCAAAGGTAACAAGCCCTGGAGAGCCACAGCATTAGATTTGGGCTGCCAATCATTGTGTGTGTTGAGTGTGAAAATAAAACAATCGGTGGTTACGTTTCTTTCCCCACTTGATTTCCTCTCCTGGCTATTGAATTTTCATGATGCCTATATTTTGATGTATAATGTGCTGTTTTTTAGTTAGTTTTGTGATGTATTTCTTTATGATAGCTTTAGGCAAAAGGGTTTGTGAACACAACATGCTCTGAAAGAACACACACATTTAAGGAGACGCTTGAAAAAATGCAACGGAAGCAGAATTATACTTAAGAGATACATAAATATGCAAAGAAAATTTATTTTTCAATACAAAAAAAATATTTGTACAATTAAAGTTCAATAATGGTACAATTTTAATATTGTTTTATTTTGAATTTTGATTTGTTTTCACATTAAATGGATTGAAAATAAATTCTTAAAAATAAGGTCACAATGAATATGATATGTGATTATACTGTATATATGATCTTATATGCCTTATAGATGTTTTAAATAATTTCCTAAATGTTGTTTGTATTGTTTTGCTTTGTTTTGGGGGGGTATATCTGGTCTGAAATGGTAATATTTCGTCACAAAATACACTAAGTAGAGCTGAAAAGTATGTTCTCATTCTCTGTTCTTTTTTATTTATCATCAGCTGAAGACAGAAATAAGAAATCCCACATGTATGGTGGATTTGTTTTGTGTTTTGTTCTTTATTGTATTGTGTATCGAGTTGACTCATTCTCCTTCCCCAGAGGCATGAGCTGAAAAATATGTGTGCCGTAGTGCTGACATAAGTCAGATTCAATGCTGTTCTAAGTCAACTCTTATTACATGATTGGCAGTAATAAACCCTAATGTCTTGTGTTGACTCTAGATTTACAGTGCATTTATCAGCTGGTCACTGAGATTTGTATCAATCCAGATTGAGACACAACTGTACCAACCTGTACCAGCCACATGAGCACCACTGCTCAACAGGTCATTACCACATGCATCAACCACATTGAATGCCTTTAAAAACAGTTTGTCTTTAAGTGCTTTATTTTTTTCCTTTAAATCAATGATGGCATATCAATGGGTCCCTCATTTTGGGACTTTTAGTTCCTGTAAAAGGACAAGTCTTTCCCTTCCACTTGATTTTAAATGCCAAATGTCTGAAATTATATATTTGCTTTTACACTAAAGCTAACCTGAGTCCATTTAATGCCAGAGTTGGGTTCATTTAGTTGGTACAAAAGCTATTTGGAAGGAGCAGCTCCACTATGGTTTACAATTGGTATTAAAGTGATACAGCCTAATTGCGTATGTGAAATTCAATTCATCTCTTGCAATTCATGATTCACAATTACAGTTTGGGTTAGGCTGTTACATGTTAAAGGCAAAACATTAAATGCGTTGCTCCATTGCAGTCTATTGCAGCCCATTCCACCCATATACTGCCAGTAGGAATAAGGACCTGAGTAGTGGTAACCCTCTAACTACCAGCAACTGCATGCTGGCATCACCCATGAGCCATAGTCAAGTTCAGGTCAAATCAACTATGAGGTCTTGGCACTGTGTTATGCTCAGTCATGAAAGCCAATTGCTTGACTCTAATTGGCCCTAAATGGAGCACAATTAGACACACTTGACATTTGCATTACTTCCAAATTACATAGACTTTCATTATTTGGCTCTGATCATTTGACTTATTATTAAACATGTAATCTTTTGAATATCTCCAGTGTAGGACACTTGGCGGTCCCAGAAGAATGGTACCATTTAGATGGCATGATGTCAGATTCGACACCTGTCAGCACATCTTTAACCTCTTGTGAACTTGGCTATGAGATGCTTGAGTTGAACTGAATGTGAAAGGAAAATGAAGGGGCTGTGGAATATTCTATGGAGTTAAACAGCTGGAAGGGGTGAGAATACATTAGCACAATAAATCCTGCAAGTTTTCATAAGATATTGCCAGAAAAAAATGTTACAATTAAAAAGATGGTCAGGAGTGTTGATTTTGTTTTACCAAATCCCAAGCACATAAACACAAGCAACTGTCTATGTCTAGTTTAGGCTCATCAATATATCATAAAACCAATTTCCATTCTTCTATATGACCAGTGGTCCAAAATTCACTATTTACACACAAATCAAACTTATTTTTACTTTTACTGGATTTGTTTTGTTGTTTTTTATATTGTTTATTTTCTCTCCACCTTGCTTGCTTTCCATGCCAAAGACGAAAATATTATTTGTGGGTAGATTTTGTTCCTTTATTTGTAATATCCCTAAGTACAATTTTAACAATTTTGTAAATTTTTAAATGTTTTTTAGTAAAGTGTTAAGACATGGATGATGCATTATGCTAATGTACCAACAATTTTCCCATGTTTTCATTTACATTTATGCATTTGGCAGCTGCTTTTATTTAAAGCAACTCACAGTGCATCCAACATATACATTTTGTTACGGAGGAGGTTCCTGCTCCGCCCCCTGCCGGTCGCGAGCAGGAACCCTCGCCAGAATATTAGTTCCATCCTGAACTACGTTTCCCATCGACCCCTGTTCCTAGGACTGATGACTTCCTGTTTACCACCTGTTTCCAATTAGCTGCCCTATAAAGCCCAGGTTAACTTTCCATTCAGTGCGATGTCTTGTATTGCCATAAACTACAATTCAGAGCTTTTTCCCAGACTGCTTTCCTCTTGCTATTTGGACTGTTTAACGTTTTTGAGTTTTTGAATCCCTTGTTTGGATTACGGACTTGGTTATTGATTGTTTGCTGCCTGCCTCGACCATTGCCTGGATTTACGTTTTGCCTCTGCCTCGCCTACATTGCTTTGTTTGCCGGTTTTTGACCCTTGCCTATGTTTGGTTTGTGTTAACAATAAAAGTGCTGCAAATGGATCCTGTTGCATCAGCGTCCTCGTTACACATTTAATCAGTGTTCCCTGGGACTTAAACCCACAACCTTTGCACTGCTAATGCAATGCTCTACCAATTGAGCCAAAGAAACCATTTTTATATGGTTGCAGTTTTTCCATGCTTGTCATTAAAGCACAAAGCACATACACCCCCCCTAAAACTACAGAAAAGGCCATTGAAACATGAGAACTATTTAAGTTCCCATAGCAAATGCTTGCAAATTCCTCTTTTACAGGATGTTATATGACATACTCTGTCTGCACACTGTAAGTCAGAGCTGTCATGTCACAAAAGATAGCTGCTACTGAACTAATGCCTTATACAGGGACCTTATTCAGACAAATTTATTGGCCAAGCTCATAAGCATCCTCCATGAGGGAGAATGCAATGAAGTAGAACAGTATTTAGGATTGTTATGCCTGAAACCGCTTTTATAGCAACTACATACTTTTTGAATATGTTCACCAAGTACATGCTTAATGCTACAGGAATAGTAGATCTGAAATTATGAATATTTATCTCCTGAAAATATGCATACACACAAAGCATGTAGGGTAGAAAAATAACGTTATTACTCAAATAAGCATTACTACGCTGTTATTTTTAGCTTACTGTATAGGACAGTACTTACTATCTCAATATGCACTTACAAACTACACATATTTACATATGTATATATGTATATAATTTATTCTAAATGTCAGATCTTGCAAATTACACCTTCTTGACACTGTCCTTAACAAAAACAAAAATATTGGTTTTTTTTGTGTATATGATCTGTATATACAATGGCTGTGGCCTTTAATGGCTATGGTAATTTGGACACTTAAGTCATAAAATGTACAAGTTTTATTACATAACAAATGTCAAACCAATATGTATTTGCAAATAAATAATTCTCTCAGCTCAGTGCAAGTACACAAAGGTGTCCTAGCAGAGTGATATAAAATCATTAATCAATAAAGTAGTCATTATTTTTTAGTGTGTTTCCCAGACTAACGTGCAATCCTGGCAACATTTTCCCTCACAAAAACAAGTTTTTCATGCCATGCTGGAAAGTCGATTCAACCCTGTAAATGTTACTGCATTTATTTTTACTTTCGTAAAAAGTTATTCTTGAAAATGTGCCATTTGTGAAAAATGTTTAACCTGCCAAATACTAAAACTACTTTATATTTTGCAGTGGGTTGTATATGTAGTTTGATGCTTGACTATCCTACAAGCTACCAGTACTGTTATTTATCTTTGGAAGTACAAAAAAAAGGTGCTTCACAATGTCATAGAAGAACCATTTTTGGCTGTATGGTTCCATGAAGAACCTTAACCACCTTAATCACCTAGAACCTTTTTTTTCACAAAAAGGTTATTTCGGTTATAAAAAGGTCAGAAAGAAATGGTTCTTTTAAGAACCTTTGACTGAGTGATTTTTTGGGGAAACAAAAACAAATCTTCTATTATTATTATTCTTCTATGGTGGTTTTATCAGTGTACATAATTCATCAGTCACATTTTATAGGACTTCATGTACAACTGCATAAGCACTGGTGTGGTATTCTACGGGAAGTCTATCTGTATGTTAGCTTTTTGTATGCTATGTCATACAGCTAGCTCCACAAACTAATGTGTGCATGCAACCCGCAACCCAGGTTAATCAGCTTGTCATTGGCAGTGGATGTCTGTCGGCACTTGCTCAAGTCTCGTCAGTGGCACCAGGGCACATGTGGCAGATCTTCCCCTTTATGCTTCTGTTTTACTGGGATCTGGCACTGGCCCAGTGTGGGAGTGTGACAGGTGCTAACGACGGGTGAACCCTGTTAAATACGAGACTGACAGGTGAGCAGAACGCGACGATGGCAAGAAATTTGGTAAAGAATGGCATCTGCTCCAGTAACTGGGGTGGGGGTGTGTATGAGGTTTCAATTATCCAGACAGAGTCATTCCTTATTCATTAAGATCAAACTGCAACTGAGGGGTAACTAAAGGACATTCAGTAAAGCCCTGTAGGGGTAGTAGAAGACCAAGATGTGTCAACTGGTAGAAACTGTGCTAAGAAAATACAGAGCAGAATGTCCAGAAACATGAAGATGTCAAAGAACCAAGTAAAACAATGCATTGTTTATTCTTTACAATAGCTGCATAATAAAGAATGATGTGGTTATACCGTAGGTGTGCATATACCGCCAATAAAAACATTCAAAGAGGCTCATCTAATCAGAATTTTATTTTATTTTTTATAAGATTAGTGAGATAAAGCAATGCTTCACAACCATGTTATAATACTATTTGTTTTGTTTTTATTCTTTGTTTTTTACATAAACTGTCATAAAGCGGTTTTTTTGCACTGATAATAGACTTATCAATCAAATGTTTTTGGTTTGTGTTGCAAAATTTTGAGTTGAGTTGGAAATTAAAAGGGAATCAATTGGGTACCTTTCATTCATTCCTTTGTAAAAATTTTAATTCACTGAAATAACCAAAGAACGCATACATGTAAAATACATATAAATATATTGTAATCTCTGGAAAACTTGCTGTTGTTTTCCTAAAATAATAACAGATTATAATTGTCAACATGAAGACAATTATATCTACTTATTGAATATTAATATTCAGTCTCACTTTAGCTTCACAAAAAATACACATAAAATGCAAGAATTTGGTAGATATGGAAAAAATATATGCACAGCCCTGCAGAGTGTTGTGAAAACCCATGGGCCCAATTTACTGCAATTTCACCTGGAAATGAAATGTGTTTTTAACAGGTTTAGAGAAGTGCTTTTGTCGTTCCAAGGTGAGGATGGTTTATAAGGGGGGTGTGTGTATTTTCACCTTTTTTCACTCCTTGAGTGTTTTCCGTCAGACTTTTTTTAATGAAAAAGTTTTTGGTGGGTGGGCTACAAAGTGGAACACTGATAGTCAAGCTAAACTTCAATTAATTTTATGGTTCCATTGGATGATTATATAACCGCCAGCCTTTGATATAGTACATGAGTTTTACTCACTAATCTCCAAAAAAACAAATACTGCTAACTGTACATCTGTAAATGTGCGCCTTGAGCAACAATGAAATCTACACAATTACACACACTTTGGACAGAAACAACAAGCAAGATTAGAGGCGTCACAACCCCCTGTTGTGTAGAAAACCCAAATAGCCTGTAATTTGAATATTGTCTGGGCTTAATGACTAGTGTTTGGCTCCAATCAGTGGAAATAGATGTGATCTTTATCTGGGTTTCCATGTCAGGTCCTCCGGCTTTATTCCTTATCTAAGATCACTTTATTGCTATTATAATGAGGCTTGTAATGACAGAGTATTTCAATAAGTCTAATTTTTCACCCCCCTTCTAAACATCCCAAATTACCCAATTGTAACATGCCGTAGGGTGTAGTGTGCGCTACATCTGCGCATGTGCCTCAGTGTGCATATATTTGTTGCTTGCAAAAGGACTTCCTATCACAACCCGTTTTCAACACCCCTGTCATCCAGCACCACAGCCTGTGTTGTTTAAACTTCTACAAGCATAGCTTATCTTGGCTAACCATTAAAACAATCCCTTGTTGCTTGCTATCTGAATATCTAATATCTAATATCGCTGTCACACAGCATTAGCAAGCACAAGGCATGCTTTGACAATGTCTGGAGCAACAATATAAAGACTTCACCGGTACTTAAAGCATTATCAGCTGTCCTGGACATATAGTCACAACCTTGTTTCTCCATGTCCTTCAGTATGTGTGAACATGTGGCACTGACCTGCTGGCCTGCTGATAATTATTTCCACGGAGCACCTCGCTTTGGGCACAAAGTCTCGCTCAGTTTGCCCAATTGGGAGCAATTTGGTATTCCATAGCCCTGAACATTAGTAATGAGAGCCGATCGAGTTGAGACTGGGCCCACATTAACCTTCGGGATGCCTGGTCATGTTTGGTGAGTGGGGGGGTTTCTTGGCTCGCTTCCAGTGCTGATTCCTGGGGGCTGAAAGTAGGGCAGCCCACCCAGGACCAAAGTCTTGATTGAAGGGTTATTGAGAGAGAATGGGCAGCAGCTGCACAGGGGGCTATTTTTGTGAAGTGGACGTCTTTGTTTCTGGCAGGAACTGCTGTGAAACTGTATACCAAGGTTGTTATAGTTTAGTAGTTTTAGTTTAGTTTTTAATTGACATTTTATCATTTTGTTTTTAATGAGTAAAGATTCAGTTTGATATATAACAGGATCCTATGGCAGTCAAACAACTGCAATTGAGATGATTGGAAATTCCAAAAAAACTTTTTTGGTGCATTCACATCATGCCAGAATTAGTATTTATGAGTATTTATGGGTATTTATGATTCCAATTTGTAAATACCGTTCACATCTTGGTTCAAACTTACATTACAAGTTAAAAACTCAGAATTGTAAATTTCACTGTCAAGACATCATGTTAAAACCAAAATGGCAGTGGCCTAATGAGTTAAACCTATGACGTTTCTGTTATTTTCATCAAGACAATATTACTATTGTAATAGTTGGCTATTGCATATGAATTTCCACGAGCTCATATGTATGTTTTAGTACAATCTGCTTTTGAGCCAGTAATGTTAGGTTTAGGGTGGGACATCATTGTTGCTTTTGTTTTTTACAAATCATACATTTTTGTTTGATTCATCGTACAAAAGTGTATGAACTTCTAAATTCTGAGTTGTTATAAAACTTTACTAGAATCTTGTGCTATCACCATCTGCAGACAGGATGTTTTCTGTCACACAAACACACAAATCAGATTATTCCACTGTGATGGGTGATCAATGACTAGGAAAACATTTTAAAAAATGTTATTTAAACAATTTTTGCTGATTTTCTTTCTTCAACCTGTTTTAGTTTTGCTTCATTATATATTTTTGTTGACTTAGCATTAATGACTTAATTTCAGTACAGTGTAAAAGAAAGGTTTAAATCAACGGTGTTTCTATTAGTTTTGGTTTAAGTGCACAATAATAATCCTGCTGTGTGCATGCTGTGTGAGACATCAAAAAGAGGGGAAAACAATAAAATGGTGTGGAAAAAGATAAAGTACACAGGGTTGAAGTAAAAGGCTCACTGATAAAGACTTGCAGTTCATTACACTGACGTAAAAACTACTCGAACAGACGTTTTAGCAAGCTTCCACTTACGACAGCTTGCAATTAGTAGTTGCTCCTGATTGCATCAGGTTCTGAACATCTCAAAACTGACACCAGCTAATGATCATCTTAAATAAGGTAGCTATTTAAAAGGTAGAAGCTCATCAATTCGTCCTGGTGCCCTGTCAGTCAATCATTCAATGCTACATGACACCTCTCACTCGTTAAATCTGGGTGTAGACCACTTACATCCCAACTTCAGAGGAAGCCAAGTAGGAAGGAATAAAATGAGCTGATTTTATTTATTTATTGAACATACAAATGACTGGTAGAAGTTGGCCCAGACAAACTAATAAGATGTTTGTTGACTGTGGTTGCCTTTGTTGTTTAATTGCTTACTTTCATTAAGCAACAAGAAGCTCAAGCAGGAGAAACATTCACACTGGATCTCATTTCAGGTCTTTTAAGTCACTATGGGGCAGTTGATTTACTCTACATAAGATCTACATACCATCACACTTATTACTTACCATTAGTTTATGTTTACATAGGACATAACAATTTTAGATGCATCTGACAGACGTATGAGATAGATTTAAGCACCCCACTGATTGGGTGACAGAATGGCAAACAAAGCATCTTTTTGTTGCCGTTTGTATCTGCAGTAATTACCGCCGCGGCAACAACCTCGCCTTTCATCTCTTCAGTCACATCACACAGAGATCTGCAGTCAGAAGCGGCAGACGCCACTGTGCCACATCTGCCGCGTGCGAATTAGCGCGCTGTCCCGCTGGCAACACGGAGGTACTGTATGAGTGCACGATCAACAACACTGCACCGGTCAGAGCCGATATATAATGTCTACCTGTACACCTTAGTGAGAGCAGACGCCATATTCAATTTGACACAAACGAAAACGAAGCTTTAGGGAACGGAAGTACAGTTACATATGTAATGTACTTCTGCGTTACTCGCACCAACTTATTAAAATGTTAGACTCCTGAATTTGTATATAAAATAAAAATTTGAGGATAGATGTGCTTTAAATATTTCATAGGATAAACCTGTGTTTCCGCATTTCCAACCTGGGGAAAACCCAGCCAAGGGGTCAGCAGAGGTCCCCTAGGGGTCGCCACTCCTGCTTTATTTATTTTTTTAACTGGTTATAATAAAAACACCACCACTATGAAGACAGAGACTGCTTTCGTAGCTGCACGAAAAATAACTAATAGAAAAAGAATAATAGATTTAAAAGCAATATTAAGTGAATTCTATCCTGCTTCTGAACGTGAGACGAAAAGAATAGGATATATAACTGACTCAACTCAATAGAACAGCTTATTTGTAAAATCAAATGCATTTTCAGTTTAAATAATATTATATTATGTCCATTGAGCTCAGGAAAATTCATGTAAATGCATTTCTGTTGTACTGCTTTATCAAGAATTAATGTATAATTTGTTTTAATTAAACATGACCACCACCATAAACAATAACAGTCTATATGTTCCTTTGTAATAAGGTTAGCATCAATCCAGCTCTCAGGGGACAAACTGACAAACAGACCTCTCCAAAATAAATAGGATAATAGCCATTTTGGAGAGCTGCCATGCATGCAAGTAAATGTCTAAAATCAGTGTATCTTATTGTGTCCTGTGTTTAAAAAACTGTTACTACTATCACTGTGCAATGTATATTGATTTATTATAATTGTATTACACTATTGACATTTTTTACTTAATTTCAAGTGTGTTGACTTCAACCTTTTTTCAATGAGTAACAAATGATGATGGCTCATTCCCTTGAGACTGGGTGACTTATAATTCTATCAAACAGAACTATGCTGCCCTCTTTTGGTACTGAAGGATCATACAAAAATAAGGTCAAAAGTCACTTTGAAGATAAACAAGGTATTTCTGAGATTTTTCAAAAAACTAATTTAAAAAAGAAACAGACTATGAAATTTAAGAGTGTCTGAAATAACCATTACACTGTTATTAGTAAGTGTGAAATATCTAAACACCATCTGCCTTACGGAACACAGTTCATTCAAAGCATCCAGGGTGCCTAGACACCGTAATCTGACAGACCATCACCTCCCATTTGTTTTGTTTGTTTCATTTGCATGCACTGCAGACGAAAAGGGCCTCCCATGTTACAAAGCTAATCCTTAATTCTTTGTTGCTAGTGGAGATGATCTTTTGACCCCATAATTCAGTCGTCCTGGAAATCGTCAACACTGCATTCTGGGTTGAGCATCATCCTGCACTTCCTCACCTGTATCCAGATGTCCCTAACAGATGCTTGGCATTATGGATTTCACTAGGTGCCACCAGGCATGTTCTGGTCACCCAGAAGAACGGGCAAAGCGGATGTTTGCTCATTCTGCTTAGCAGTTGTGTGCAAGTAATAGTATTTGAGCGAAACCCTAGTGGCTAATAATGAATGAAAACAAAAGGGGTATTAACTGGTCAAAGAAACATACTGAATTTTAACTGAAACACAAAATTGTTTCATATTAGGCACCATTGAGCTGGGGAAGAGAGTGCTTTTTATAAAGAATTGCCCCATAAACTTTCACAGCAGAATTTTATTTATTTTCGTATTAAAACCTACATATAAAGTCTAATCAATCTTTAACAAGGTCCCTTATGTAAGATTAAACTATTACTATTACTATTAAGTATTGATGTAGTATTTGTATAAAAATGTTTGGGACTTCAGGACATAATTTTTACACAAAATTTTGGTATTTCATAATATCTCACATATTTTATTACAGTTTTTGTTGTAATTTGTTTTTAGTAAATGAAGTGTTTATCAATTACAATTTTACAATTTTTAATCTACAATTTTCACAAATTAATACAAATCCACTGTCAAACAAATCCAGTAAGCAACATTATAGTAGCCACTCAGAGCAGTTGTTTCATTACTGTTATGACTTAAAAGCCCTTTTAAGGAAGTGTGGACAGATCGAATAGAGGAAGTGAAACAGGTAAGAAACAGTAAGGGCTTATGCCCCACCTCACTATCTCTGCTTAGAATCTCATTTTTTTCAACATCATTCTATAACAGCCATCTGAGGTTTTGAGGATACTTACAGTATGTAGTTTCGGCAAAGAAGGTTGCTTAATTCCCACACCATGAGGCCACTTCCGTTGGTCCAAAATGGTCACAGTTTATATGGTTTCTATCTGCCTGGTTTTATATAGGAACATGTTCTAAATGCCGTTGCTAACCACTTTACAAACCACAATCTAAAATCATTAAAACAAAAAGACAAGAGTGGGGTCTTCAACCTGTTCCAGCCCAGAGACAGACAGAAAGAGAGCAGGGACCCCAGCACTACATATTGTGTACATTTGGATTTTTTGTTTTGTTATTATTATAGATATTTCAAGGCATTACTATGGTTTAACTTTCAACTTTACTATGCTGTTGAGATAAATCCACCAAGCTAAAATGGTGAGTAAGATCACAGATAATTTAAGGGATTATTTAAACAGTAAGGACCAATTACCCACTGAAGTTCGTGCTACAAATAGCAACAAAACAGAGTCTAAGAAAAATTATCTCTGCTTTCTGTACATGGTATTATGGCATCACAAGCTCCTTCTACTTGTAAATTAAACGTGGTTAGTCTTCCATCACTCCCAGAAGAAATTAACTAGGAGGAATTCAGAAGATTCCCACAATTAAACCTTCATTTTAGTGGTTAGTCAAGCAGAGATGCCAATCACCTGTTTTTCACATGTCAAGTGTTAATAAACTCCCTTAAGAGGAGCAGCTTGATTGAGTTTCTGTAAATGAGATGATAAAAGCCATATGGGGGATGAAAATGGGAAGTGGGGGCGGCCTCAATATCCAGGCCTGTTGAGACAAGACAAGGTGGGTGTAATTGTTTGTGACACCTGGCCCACAAATTATCACTATAGAAGGGTAATCTCCAAAGACTATGGCAGATGTCAGTGGTAGTACCATACCACATTACAGGAAGCTTTTCTCTTTTCCCTCTTGTCTAATGAAGCCTTGTTCTGCAAACTGATAATGTGCTCTGATCAAACAATGACAAAGTATTTACCTCATGAGTATTCCTCGTTGCACAAATGGATTAATTTAAGCACTGGACAATTAGCCCTGATTAATTTCACTACTTAACACTGAACCTTAATGCCCAAGGTCCATATGCATTATAGGTTGTTGCATAGAGAGTGTGCCACTTTTGAGCCATTGATAAAAGGTGTAAATCATGACACACATTGTATGGCAGGTCCCAGTGCACTTGCTGTCAGAGAATGCTCTTATAAAACTGGGCATCAGCTATGCCATTCATGAGTGGTACTGAACACAATAGATGGTTAGGAGGTGAGTGCCCTCAGCAAAGAAAGAGAGCAGGAGAGTGAGGGAAATGGACCAATTAAGTTTCCAGATCAACATGTTAAACACGATAAATGAGAGTTTCCCAAAGAGACCTGCCACAGGGTTGCAAGATCTCCTGGTCCCTTGTTTTATTCATGCTACATAAGTGTGAAATGTGAGCACTAATTACATAGAAATGTAATTAGGGCAACAATTTGGCCTGATTTCTACACTGACAATTATTGTTTAGAATGGATAGAAACATTGTAACTTGGGCATTCAGAGGCAACCGTCGATATTAGAATTTATACAAACCCCTAATGGTATGGTGGTATGGTGGTATGAGGGGCATGCTATTACCTTTTAGGCAAACAAATTTACGATAATCACATGGCAGACAATAAAGCAGGCAAAAAGTCCCTAGGCCAATCAAGGGGCCTAGAGCCATATTTCCCATTGTTTTCTGAAATTCAAATAAGAGGTTCTATAAGCTGATAGAGGTCTTTCATGTGTCATTCAGGGTGTCATTCTGGGTGATTTTAAGTTCTTTGGTCATAGTTTGTAGACTTCAGACTGATGAAGCTCCAACCCTTTTACAGGAATTCCCCACCTCTCACTTCCCATAAAGCGCAAAGATATTTCACCACAAGCAGTGACAATCGAATATAATTCCAATAAAAATAACCTTTAGTCCATAGCCAGTTTCATTGTTCAGTATAATCGTGGTATGCATAGACGGCCCCACTAACGAGGTGTTGACCCTGGCCCAGATGCACTACATTGTTTGAGCTGTTTATTTATTTATGAGTGTTTGATGTATGGTGTGCTACTCATGATTAATTCCTTAACGCTGACTTTGATCAATATGCAAAATTAATGGCAGATTTACTTTAATGTTACTTATGTTGGAAACACGGATGCAGTGCATTACTTTCTCTGCAACGCTCACAACACCAGATTGATGTACGTGCCGTATCAACCCCAGCTTTCCTTTAATTCCCTGCATAATAATTCCTTATTCTTTCTTTTTTTGAGAGCTCCGTCAGTTGCCGAGATTCTGTCTTTGTGGCACGTTCAAAATGTCTTGTTAAAAATTAAAGCGATTGTATTCGGCTTTCTAATGCAAATGGCGTCCCACGTGGCCTAAAAATGCATATGAGGGCCAGAGACGAAGAGTGTGTAATGGTAAAAATGCAACTTGCCACAGAGACACACAGAAATGTTGAATAAAAATGAAGGCAGTGTTATCAAAACCTCTCGATACTCTTTAGTTTACCTGTCTGTCTTCCTGTCAATCAAAAAAGCAGATGGAGCTTAGTTTCTGGAGGTTTTGTGTGATGTTGGACGACTTGCTTTTAGAATTTTTACTCAAGTATCCACACTTAATTTCTTTGTTCTTTCTTTAAAATAATTTGATAAATTGATTAAAACAAAAAAAATTACTTATTGCAGATAAGTTTCAATATTTAAGCATATTTGGGTTTCTCAGCCTGATTGATGGTGTGCACATATAATAGACCCTTATGGGTTTCTCAAGATGTTTTTGTGTGAGGAGATGAGTGCTTTACATCTTCTCAGAGGTGAAGCACATGCAGAACTTCCTCTGCTCTTGTTAACAAGTCCTTCTAGAAGTCTCTAAGAGTGTTAAGTACAGAAACATTACAAGAACATATGACAACTAGAGCAAACAGGTCACAGAAATGGCATTTTCATGAGGCTGGCTCAAGGGGCAGGTTTCAGTTTAAATATTTTGTCATGCTTTATGTGGTTTTAGGATGGGTGTGATTTTGCCAGTTGAGTATCGTAAGTATCCCAAGGTTGTGTAGCCTTTTCATATACTTTGTTCCTCCCATGTTACGGCCCCCTGCCCTACCCCAACGTTTGGGTAAATGCACACATAAACCTGTATTTTACTGTAGGTAGTCTGTTAATACTTTGTGTAGTTTGATTTATGATATTCAGGTAAGAGGGCATGTCACATAGTTTATCTGTGATAATATGTTTAGTTGCATTTTATTATTTGAATTTAGCTTTACTTAGTTGCTGTCTGCAACCCATACCAATGAATGTTTTGTGGGTCATAAACTGTCTATTAGGAACCAATGATGTAAAGTATAACTGTCATATTAAGCACCCTATATGATCAAATCAGACACAGTGTCGCAAAATACAAAATAATTGGAAAAGTAAAACAAACCCTTCTGTATACATTTAGATATAAACTTCTTTCTAATAGTGAATCAACATGACAGAGAAATGGTTGACAGTTTAATGTCTTGGGTATGGCTTCACAGTTAAAGTTGTGATCCTGATTGTTTTAACATATAACTTAACAGGTTAATGACAAATCTAATCAAAAATACATCAGTTGGGAGAAGAGTTTAATTAGCTTTAGCTTATATTGGGCAGCTGGAGGGGTGGGGGTGGTCAGTCTCTCTCTCTCGCTCTCGCTCTCTCTCTAGGTGGCCTCTGAATTCACTCACTCATGAATTAGTCATTTCTAGAACTTTCCACAAGGGAGATCAGTTCGCTTTGTCTTTGCTAGCTTTTGACGAAACCACAACCTTTCTCGTTCTCTTCCACACACACACACACAGCACGGACAGCACATACATCACTATCACATACACACTTCATGGGAAAATATGCAAACTTCAATAAACACACAGAAGAAAACACATCCACACACTTTACAGTGGCATTTTAAATCCACCTCCTCTCTACGCACACACACTTACAGAGGTCCACCTGAATTTACTGGCACAGCCAAAGCTTTTTCACTTTGATAGCCATATTTCTTTGAAAGTGATCTTTGATGCACTCAAATTTGCATCTTCAGTTTTCATTCTCAATGGGATAAAACCGATTTTCTTTTTTCTTTTTTCTATCTAAACGCTGTTAATGGACAGAGAAGGGGAATTTGTAGATTGTGAACAATATTAGTGCATTAGAATTATTCATCTAAACAATAATTTCTGGTATAAACAAATTAACTAAATTTGTATAGATTCAACTATTGTCTCTTCCTTTATATTTCTTGTTGTACTACTTTTATTAAATAGACAAAAAGAAAAGTAAAGTAAGCAGAATAGTGTTTATATAAAGGAAAAACAGAAACTGCTTTTTCGATACTGTAAATGTTTATATCAAGCTTCAAAAAGATCTAAAAAAATTAATTATAAATTAAAAATCCTGCCTTTTATCGATCATCTCTGTTTTTTATATAAAACACTTTAGTTTTAGATTTGTTATGCTTTAGAATCATTGTTTGTACATTTTATGAGAAAAAGAACAACATGAATGTTCTGCACACTAACATCTTATGTGTTCTACGAAACAAACAAACAAACATAACATAAAACACATTCATACAGATTTACATACTGCTGGTATATTTAGATATTGAATAGATTTTATGATTTTAATTTAATTTAAAATGTATGTTAAAATGTATTAATTTAAAATGTATGGTTATGGTTGTATATGTACTGTATGTCATAATAATTTGATCGCATTGATTACAGCGTGATTGAAAGGTCACCACAGATTTGTATTCAACAACAGATCAGTCGTATGAATGCTTACTCTGTAGTTTGAAACTACACTGACATGTGCAGAGGTTCATGTATTAATGAATGGAAAGCATGGCGAGATGCCAGGGATTTTCAACAACTCCCAAATGTGCGGCGATCACACGTCCGCAAAAAGAAGCTCGGCTAGCAAGACCTCGGGATAAAAGAAAAAAACACAGCTCCCTGAGGACCGAGTCCCATGCAATGTGTGTGAGCGTGCGACTCCAGAGGTTAGTTTTTTTGGTTGAAGAGCGCCATCTAGTCAATAGAAATTATGTTTAGGACTCATTCATTCCTACCCAGAGTATCTTTAAACAAAAAATATTATAGTAAATGAAAAAGCACTAACAATCGTAGCCTTACTAAAATGCACATAGTAATAGAATTTTTGTATTTTGACTGTACCTATTTAACATTTAAATAATTGAATTAAACATTATATTAAATGTAATATGGACTTAACATAAAATATCACAATTTAATTTTTTTCTTTATCAGATCTTTTTGTCCTTATAAATTAACAATAGCCTATAAAGTGTAAAGAGAAAAATATTTCTGGACAGTTACCAAAAATGAGATCTCAAATTATGTCTCTTTACCTGTTATAAGACCTGTTATAAGCAAAATGTCACTTTAGGGAAATGCCCTTTAAAAAGATTCAAACCAGTGCTAACACTTGAAAAAATAAAGAGAAAAAAGTAATCAAAAGAAAAAGTTTATGAATTCTGTTGTTGTTTTGGATATTTATGAAAATCTGGTATATTCTACAGAAGTCAAAATATCATAAATGTAGGCTATAACATTGTCTTAACAGACAGTTTAACCAGCCTGTGATCATGTAACAGAGTTGAGCTGTTTTCAACAACAGTGTTTTATTTCATATGAGTGTGAATAGAACTCAACAGTGCAATAAGCTACAAAGCACAGCCGTTTCCTGCCTGAGCTGGGATACTCTCAAAACCATCTATATGAAGACAACATCTGTACAGGCATTTCCTGCCTGACCTTCAGACTGGCTCTCACATACTGTATACATGCACACACACCAATAACTCACACACACACAACATTTATTTATACACACACACACACACACACACACACACACACACACAATCCAGTGGCAATTACCTGAAACACATTAACCTTTTAAGTTAATTAACATAAAGCAGTTTTAATGTACAATGTATTTATTTAAGAAAGTGTTAAATATGAAGGAAGGTTTACTTAAATGTGACTTTGTCTTATTGACCTGTGCCTCAGTCAATATTAAAGATATAAGGCTTATTTTTCACAAAATCTTCTTTACATTATGTAGGATGATATGTACAAAACAGTAAATAAAAAAATGACTGGGTCACAAGTGTGAAATAAATAATAACCTTGATTTTTAATTGCATTTTGACAAACATTTTACACAGTACACCCATAGTCTGTGATTAGCAATTGTCTCCTTATAAAAGAAGAAATTAAATTAAAACCAGGATATTTCACACATGCATCAACACATTTACAAAATGTACACACAATAGTTCACCCAAAAATAAAAAATATGCCATCATACTCACCCTCATGCAGTTCAAAACCTACTGTATATGATTTTCTTTCTTATATGTGGAACACAAAAGGAGAAAAAGGTTGTGTGAAGTCAGAAAAAATTTCCCCCTTTGTTGTAACTCAGATCTCATCCATGCATGTGTTGAGCTCACAACATCGCTCTCGGTCACAACAGCCAAAGATGATTTACATTATTAATGTCAAACCTGCCTCACAGTCCTGGGGCCCATGTTTGAATGCACCGAAAAAGAAAGTCACAAGAGTTTGGAACAGTATTTTTTCCAAAACTTCCCATGGGTGAACATTTAAAAAGAAGTCAGCAAAGCCAAGAAAATAATTTTCACAGATTTGAATTAGCAAGTGTTGATGTTCTGGTGGGTAGAAAACTCTATAACACTATAGACACTATAGAGACACTATAACACCCACACACACTTCACTTCAACAAGCTGAAATTTGTGCTTTTGTAATATGCAGTATATTTCCAGATTCTAAATAATTACATTTAATTATTTAATTTCAATCATTTGCGTGAATGCAAATGCAGGCTGATACAAATAAACTTTCCCCTTAAATGTTGTTCATGTTTTTAAGATGTTTGCATAACCATATCTAATATCAAATTAAAATGGGATTTGTGAATCCACCTTGTTGTAGGATGTAGTGTGACGTGAGAACAAACTGGTACCATATTCAGTGAAACAGTGTGTGTTCACCAGCCAAAAATTTTGATAATTACACACAAACACAGATTTCACTGTCCAACCACACCCCGCTTATGAGAGCTGGTATTCCCACAGGCTGCAGTCATATTTTCCAGACTGTAAAAGTTGGCGCAATGGCATTATGAGGTCATGGTGCTGGAACAGGAAGTGAAGATCTTTTTCTCTGCACTCCCATGAGAGAATATAGGGACAGGATGTGTTATGTTAAGTGTTGGTTGAACGTTTTGTGGGTCTGGTCAACGTTCTCTCAGTCCTTCTGTAGTCACTAAAAGTGCTGTGCTGGGAATTAGAATGCAAATCCAAACTTATAATCAAAATATTCAGATATCACCACGGGTTTACAAAATAGTTTTTTTGAAAACAAGAGTGCCTTTAAATGCCTGAATTTGAATTGTGATGGCGAATTAGAATGTAAGGAAGATAAATTTATATGGAATGATTTTGAAAAAAAAATTGTATTTATAAATGCTGTAAAGGGTTTTAATAATACTTTTCATAGTGTTTCTGTATGAATTACTTATGAGCATGTTACTATACACATGTGTTACGGTGAAGGCTCCAGCCTCCTCTGCTCCGAGCCACCAGAGGGAGCCTTCTCCAGAATATGGAACAGACTCCCAAACTACATCTCCGGGAATGCATTCTACATCCGCTGATTACTTCCTGTTCACCACCTGTTCACTGTTCCTGCTGTTTTTTGTGTATGATCTGGAATTTTTTTGGGTTATCAATTGTTCTCTGCCTGCCCCTTGATTGGATTGTTTATCATTTTGATTCCTACTGCCTGCCTCAACATTTGTACTGTGTTTCTGGTTTTTGATTGTTTGCTGCCCTTCCCGACTATTGCCTGTCTACGATTACGATTTGCCTCACCTGTGTTGTCCCTGTTCACTGTTATTCTCTGCTCACCGGTAAGGCTTTGGACTGGGCTACGGTGATGTGGAGATTAGATGGCTTTTTTCCATTTGATATCTTTATACAACTTTTTCGCGAGTTGCAGGAGGTAAGAGCCTGGGTGAACAGCTACTCTCCCTCACTCAGGGAAAATTAACCTCATCCAAATATGCACTCACTTTTAGCAGCTCAGACAGATTGGTTAGAGGATTCACTCAAATTACTCTTCAGAAAAGGTCTCAATGTTGAATTACAGTCAGAACTCGCCTGTAGGGATGAGGAAAGAAGCCTGGGGAAATTTATTAAATTAGCCATCCAGATCGATAACCTGATACGTACCCGTCGACCTACTCATATGCCTACTACTTTGAGGAATGCTAATCTTTCCCATGTTGAGCCTATGCAACTAGGATACACACTTCTGAACCAGGAGGAACATAATTGACGTATCCAGAATCACCTCTGCCTCTACTGTGGCAACTCTGGTCATGTTAAGGCAGCATGCCCAGTTCGTCCTAACCAGGACAGGCTTATGGTGAGTGCAACAACCACTTCTATCAATAGAACGTCAAATATCACATTACCTGTTTCCATTGTGATGGCCGGCCAAACAATAACCACAACTGCGTTAATAGACTCTTCACTCTTCAATTTCATGCCTAAGACCTTAGCTTATGAGCATCATGTACCCTTATCCTCTTCTAATTATTCTCCTGCTTCAGCAGTCTTCTTTTTAAGAAAAGGATGGAGGCTTGAGACCGTGTATTGAGACCGGAGGCTTGAGGCCGTGTATTGCTCTAAACGAGGTCACCATAAAATTACAATACCCATTGCCTTTAGTACCGGCCGTCCTTGAACAGCTCCGCTCTGCCAAAATTTCACAAAACTTGATCTTAGGAGTGCCTACAATTTCGTGCAAATTAAGGAGGGTGACAAATGGAAAACTGCTTTTTCTACCACTTCAGATTATTATGAATATTTAGTCATGCCCTTCGGTTTAGCCAATAATCTCTCAGTCTTCCAGTCATTTATGAATGACGTGTTCAGAGATATGCTAGAAACCAGTGTAATAGTCTACATAGATGATATTCTAATCTATTCGAACTCTCTCCAG
>JAZGTJ010006762.1:0-24202 GCA_036877575.1 Botia almorhae | reverse complement strand
GATTGAAGATCTCAGTGAACACAGGAGCGAGCTGGTCGGCACAGGCCTTAAGAACTCGACCCGTGATGCCATCTGGCCCTGCTGCTTTCCTGGTATTCACTCTGCTGAATGCTATTCTCACACTGTGCTCCGAGATGATGAACGCGTTGTCCTCTCCGGCATGCTTCACATGTGTGCTGCCTATAGCGCTGTTAGCACCGCTGTTAGCGCTGTGAGCTGCAGCCTCGAAGCGAGCATAAAAGATGTTTAGCTCATCTGCTAGAGAAGTGTCCGCATTCACCGATCTAGAAGTTGATGCTTTGTAGTCCGTCATTGTTCTTATTCCCTGCCACAGAGTCCTAGAGCCACTCTGTTGAAATTGTGACTCTATTTTCTGTCCGTAGCGCCACAGAAAATTTAGAACTTTAATAGGTGATTGATTTTGTTTTTTGATATTTTGTTTATTTGTTTATATACGGTCTTCTAGAATTTATATTGTACATATATAATTACATATTGCTTAAAGCTGTGCATATAGTGCGGGGGGGGGCAGGGTTAAACAGAAGTCAATAATAGGCAACTCGGTACAATATGCTGTAGATATTTTTTATGCAGACAATAATCATTTCAATAATCATAACCATTACTACCCACATAGCAGTTTAAATTTTACAGTTTAAAATGTCTGAATTCTTATAATTTCTTTAGTTTGTAATTTCTTAGTTGTTATTGTGAAACTAACAGTTGTGATGAGGAAACATTAGAGCACTTGAGTGGTAACTCATGTTTGTACAAAAACACATCCATCTTAATTAAGCCAAAATTAAGCTGATTGTGTGCAGCACATTTGCATGTGCCAGATAACAATAAAAAACATGTCATCATGGTAAATGAGACAGAGATAAGATATGAGAAATCAAGAAAAACCAACTAAAACATAATCCACCCCCTCATCTTAGACTCATTACACATCTAAGAGTCCTTGATGCAGAAAACTCTCAGAAGCACCTTCTAAAAATAGATGGCGTACCACAAATATGATAGCCCACTTTTGTTCTTTTTTATTTATTTTGAAGCATTTAAAGAAGTACAAACTCAATGTTTGTTGTGAGAATGATCAGATTTGTTAGAACCATAAGCTAACATAAAATTATACAAAATGTACTAAATCATTTATGATCAGAATTAGGTGAGACCAACAGCTCACTAACACAGAGTAACAACATCATCCAAACATCATCCAACTTACACCTCACACAGGTGTGCAAACCTAATAAACCAACAAACAAGCAAACAGGTCTGGAATCAGTTGTGCACAGACTGCTGTTGGGTTTTCGATGTTGCTTAACAAGTAACCCCATCAAAAGATTCCGACCCATCAAATGTCCTCAAAATATTGCCTTCTTCTTACTTAATATTACTCCCTGCCCATTTATATAAATATATTAAAATGAATCAAATGTTTAGTTTGACCTCTTGTGCATTTTATGAAGGTGAAGCGACACGTTTCATTGACCATTTTTTGATAAGAAAACAAATTATTTTTGAAACCATCAGGCCCTATTTTGCTTCCTGTTTTTTGGCATGTTCCTATAAAATGACCTACAACCAACTTGAATCACAGCCTTGAGCACTGTAAAGGAAACAGCAACACAGAGATCCAATGAGGTCCAGCTCTCCCCATGAGGGATGCGAGCCCAAGCTTCATGTTTTGGATTCTGCAGAGGAAGCCTGCACACTGAGAGCCTATGAGCAATGTTTACCAATAATAGACGTAATTACAAGCTGTAAGGTGGTCTTGCCAGTGATGAAATACCTTGAGGTACAGAGCAATAAATCCTTTTATATCAGAGGTGGTTACACCAAAAACAGACAAAGTGTGAATATTGGGCCATCTGATCCATCCAAAGTGTTTCATTACAGGAAGTCCCCTCAGAGCTGCAGAACCAAAGGTGATTCATTATAACTTTGTCCCAGCTAACAGGAAACATTCTCAGAATGTTGCCTAATGTTCGCTAAAAGTTCTCTCAAAGTTATCAAAAATGTCTTTGCAGTAACGTTAATATAACATTTTTCTTTTTTTATAATCATACAGATCAAATGTTATTCAGTGGAAGGTTGTGGAAGTGAATGTTACAGAATTAATGTTTTAATAACATTCTTATAACCAAACATAGCATTAATACAAAACATCTAAAAACATCTAAAAATATCTAAAAACTAAATGAAACATTTGGCAGATGCTTTTATCCAAAATGACTGACATTGCATTTTACTATACATTGTTTCTGAGTATGTGTAATCCCTGGGATCAAACCCATGACCTTGGCATTGTTAACACCATGCTCTAACCACTGAGCTACAGGAAAACTGGGTTTAATGTTCTTGTCACTTAATGGGAACATTGCGAAAGCATTGTTACAACCTACAAGCGTTTACATGATTTTACATGGCAAAACAGATGTTAATGTGTAAGAGCTGTGATTTGTTCAGTCACAGATGAGTTGGGAAGGAACAGATGTTACTGTAGCTGAGCAATTGTGTGGAAATATCAGTACAGATGAACCAGGGCTTCCATTAACACCTATAATGTTGCTTTCCCACCACTAATCTTTTAATAAAGTCATTAAAATCTATGCAGAAGCAGAATTTAGATTTGTCTACTAAACTAATTTCAAGTACTTAAGAAGGCTTTCAAAAAGCACTTGTAAGATGATATAAAAAGTTCAGCTGGCAGTGTGGTTTATTTATCAATGACATTAAAAGTGTATAACAACAAGCATTTTAAAAGCATTTCAATTATTTCGATTAGGGCCAAGGTTTTTGGTTTATATAATGAAGGTTTTTGGTTTATATAATGAAGGTTTTTGTTTATATAATAAAGCAATATGAAGAAAAGTTAACATTTTACAATAAAGTTCTGTTTGTTAACTACATTAGTTGACATGAAATAATAATGAACAATACTACATTTATTTTATCTTAATGTTCCTTTACTGACATTTACTAATACAATATTAAATGAAACGTTGTATGCACTTGTGTCTGTTAATATTAAAGCACAATGAACTAATAAGAACAAATGCATTTGCATTAACTAACATTAATACATATTAATAAGTGCTCTAAAACATTGCTTTTTAAATTTTCATTTATAATATTTAATCAAATTAGCCATACGTTTATAACAATAGTTGCTGTGTTTGTATAAATTGTTCTAAAGTGAATATAGACAAACACACACACATATACACACAGAACTGCTTATCTCATTGGCAAATCCTTCTAACACAGGTGTGTCAGGCACATGCCATCCAGATGGCACCACTCATTCATAAGAGAGTGAGCAATTTATCACACACACACCCGCTAACCCCCAGAATACCCAGAATCCTCATTCATCACACTCATGTAGGTTCAGTTAATGTCACCTAATTATCATATGCAAATTTTAAGGTCAGTATATCCTGATGTTTGAATAAAAACATGATTCGCCTGCCCATGAAAAACACAAAACCCCAGTGGAGGAGATAACAGTGGCAGATGCACATAACAGAAACAGCCTGGTGCATCACCACTGTTATATTAGTTAAACCTTTCATTGTTCTATTGCGTGGGTGACCACAATTAATCATTGATGCTACATAAAGGTAAAGAGCTGTAAGAAATCTTTGGTACCTCAATGAAACCGGGAGAAACATTTAAAATCTTCTGATTTCACGTAAGTGACATACAAAGTCCTTATATAAAGTATTGCCATTTCAACCGCACGAGGGTAAAATGAGAAATATTGTTACTGCTATTTTTACATGAATCTTTTTACATTACATTTGTTTTAAATGTTTTGTATTGTGTCAATAAAGACTTTTTCTTTGCTTTTTCTCACAGTTGTTTCTTTGCTTGAATTAGATATCGAATCACTGCATTCCTTAGGGCTGGGACAGAACTAAAGTGAATTTATAATGTTGAAAACAAATCCCTCAAAGCAAAAGAATGTTTCCTAAGACCCTTGGAAGCACAAAATAGATGAAATGAAGGTCAAGTTCCTATGAAATATCTGCACAATCCTCTTTGATGTCCTATCCATCCATCGATATGTGTATTTTGGTATAAATGAGTGTCAGTTTCTCTCTGCAGGTAATGAGGTCATGGGGTGTGGCAGCGTCTGGTAAACATATACAATTTGCGTAACATTGTTGCAATTAAGCTAATAAAGGCACATAGACCAAAGTAAGCAATTAAGAGTATTGTGAGAGCCCTCGCAATGTGTTAAAGAATAATATGAAGGTACAGGACAGATTATATTTATATGCATAAACCCCAGTAATAACTGAAACATTCAAAAATTCTAACAATATTGATAATGAATTCATTATCATGTTTATTTGGTAGTGGAGATATCCCACTGAACAGAACTGAAAGACACAGAGTAGTGTAATATTAAACAAAAATACACTGTTAAGAGCAGAGAATGACAAAATATACTGCTGGTGGAATGCAGAAAAAAAGTCCAAAATATTACCTTCTTTTACAGGACAAGGTAGCAGCATTTGTTTAAATCACATGATCTGTTTTAAAAGCTGTCCTACCAATGGCCTGAATCTGACATTGAGATATTTTATATTTTTTAAAAACCAGAAGGGTTTCTGGTTATTATTCTATTCTCTCAATACGATAAAAGAAGAAAATGCAAAAAAAGCTCTTTGGTCACACTTATATACAGTGGAATTTTTTGAACCACTTAGAATTTTGTTAGAATATCTACATAAATTCAGCCTAAAAATTATTTTAAAAAGTAGACAGAGAGAACCTAATTAAACAAATGAGGAATAATATGAAAATAACTTTTATATAAAAAATATGTAAAAGCTAACTATTAATACAAAAGACATTTTAAGATAAAACAGTTCTTCAGGCAGATATCATTTTAAATAGAACTATTATCACCTGTAATGAACCATTGAAGAGCCATCTTTCTCAAGCATGTACTCTGAATCTCCAAAAATGATTCCATGACATAATGAAAATATTTACGTTAGATGGAACTTTATTTTGGGTTTTCTAACAAGCTCATGACCACTCAACTGGAAGCCTGCAGGCTTGCATTGGGATGCAGCGCTCATGCAGACATTTGTATTATTATCATTTGAGTCTGTGTCTACCGATAGATTTAACATATGGTCTGCTGCCTTCGTCGCTATAAACGTTCTTGTAACCATTAATCTGACAGATCAGCCATGCAGACAGACCCATGATGAGGACAACTCCACTGAGAAAGCCACATGAAGCGTGTACCTACAGACTGAGATGTTGACTTTCATTTAGGTATATGAGGAAGGAACACAATTCCTATCATGTTCTTAAAGTATGAAACATACAGCCAATTGTAATTCAGTTACTGAGACGGCAACAGTGACATTGAGGGCTGCTGAGTTTTGCTGTAATTAGGTTATTAGGTCTTTGGTAAAGTGTTGTTGTTGGGTGATTATTTTACCCATATGGTAACTTTACTGCAAGCATTCCTCTTGGCAGTCTAGTAACACAGGTTCATCTATTTGCAATGTGATTTTCATTTAATGAGCTTTACAGTGTAAAGCTTGGTAAACATTACATAAAACAAACAGACAAAGGGGGAGAGGAAATCAAAGCCTTAAATGTTTTTTATGGCTTTGAGAATTGAGGATTATAATTTTAATAGTACTGGGTTGTTTGCCACAACAAACACAACATCTTTTAAATAATTGCTTATTTAGGCATTTATGACACTTCCTATGTGGCACTCTGAGGTTGAGGCCTGTGGGTCGCATGAGAGTTCTGGTTTGGGACCTGGCAGTGGTGCTGGAAGGTTTATCTTGGCTCCCTTCGAGCCTATTGAAATTATTCAGCTCAACTTTTTTCTCTTTTCTTTTCTCTTTTTTTGGCTTCTCTCCTAGAACAGTTGGAGACCTCCAGGCTCTGGTAATTTCTCCTACATGCCTAGAATTTGCACTGGAAATAATTAAGGCATTTATTTACCCTAGACCAAGGTACATCACCTCCTTTCAGGAGCCTAAACCAGGAGAAGCCTGATCTAGTGTGTCCATCTCCACAGTGAAGAAAGTCTGATCAGCTTTTTGTCTGCTTTGGTTCACCCAAGAACATATGCCCAGCATCCAAGCAAATTCAAGCTTCTATAATTCATTTACACAGTTTGCCAGGAACTAGACGGGATTCAATCACAGGCTCAAACCAGTTTGTTAAACATAGAAAATCAGCAGACAAGAATGCCAGAGACAGTCAATAAAAATGTTAAGCAAGGCAGTGAGCAGAGAGCAGGGCCAGCGCTCAGATGAAGGGAGGACAGAAGCCAAGTGTCAGGGCAATGGCAGCGGAGCACTGGGAGGGAGAGGAGTTGGTCAAGAACTATGACAAAGCCAAAAAAATCTGACGGAGAAGCTATAAAGGAAATCTAATTAGGGAACAATGGGTGAAGGGCATGAGCTAAACAAGGTAACAAAAGGGCAGGGTCAGACGCCACAAATACAGCAGAGCACATGGTGAGCTATCACAACAAAGACCACAAGCTCCAACACAACAAAACATGTGAATCTTGAATCAATATGACTTGAATCAGTTTGAACAAACTTTATCTTAAGTCTGCTTAAACTCAAGAGGGCCACACCAGTGAAACGCAAACAATGTCAATTTAATAAGTACAGATGCACTTAATAACACAAGAAAAATACCCAGTAGTTTTATCCAGTGTTACGGTGGAGGCTCCAGCCTCCTCTCCACCACACCACCGGAGGGAGCTATCACCAGAATACTAACCAGATCAAGTCCAAACTACATTTCCCATCATGCACCTTACCTGGAACTGATCACTTCCTGTTTGCCACCTGTTGCCATTCCTGCCACGCTACGTAAACCACTATTTAAACTCTTGTATCAGATCATTGCAAAGTTCTGTTTTGCCTTCTGCGACAATTCTGTATTACCTGGACGGTTGTTGATTTTTCGCCGCCTGCCTTGTGTTTTGGTTTGCCTACCGCTTTTTATTGTTTGCTGACTGCCCTGACCCACGCCTGTGTTTTGATTACGATTCTGTATTGCCTACGCTGTGTTTAATTTCCGTTGTTTTACCTTGCCTGTCGACCTTGTCATTAAACTTTGCTGCAGATGGATCCCAGTCAGTCTGAGTCATCATTACAGAAGACTTTGCCACCACACAATCCAGTGGCAGTCCTGCAGATGTCTTCTGAACTGACCTATAAGGCATCTCAACTCGCTCTTCACCAGCACTGAGGAGCTGGTGAAGGCAGTCCTTCACCAGCTGTTGTCACCCCTTCCCAGTGTCCCAGGTCGGGTAAGCCCTCGCCTAGCTTTTCCGGAAAAGTTTATGGGTCATCCACTAAATGTAAGGGGTTTCTGCTTCAATGCTCTCTATTTGTTAATCACCAGCCTTCTTTGTACCCCACAGATGCAAGTAGAATAGTGTTTGTGTGTTCTCTGCTAACTGGGAAGGTACTAGATTGGGCCACCATGGTGTGGAGGCTGGATGGCTCTGTGATTCCCTCATTCGACATCTTTTTGTAACACTTCTGTGAGGTGTTCAAACACCTAGCTGGAGGTAAGAGCCCAGGGGAGCAACTTCTCACTCTTACCCAAGGGAAACTCACTGCTTCTGAATACGCTCTGTCATTTCACACACTAGACACCCTAAAGACCCTTTTTCACAGAGGTTTATCACTGGAACTACAATTGGAACATGCTTGCCGGGATGAGGGCAGAAACCTAGCTGAATTTATTGAATTAACTATACAGATGGATAACCTAATTCGATCCCGTAGGCCTTTAACCACGCCTCAGGTTCAACCAACCGGATGTCACAGCTGGTGGAACCTATGCAACTGGGCTTCACACACCTGTCCCAGAAGGAATATAACCAATGCATTCTGCATCATCTGTGTCTATACTGCGGTGATGCTGGGCATCTCAAGGCAACCTGTCCAATTCATTCCAATCCAGATCGGCGATTGGTGAGTGCCACTTTTTTTCCATTAAGTTCCCATACTAGCCTTTCCTTGCCAGTTAAACTAATCGTAGCAGACCAGACCATAGAAACCTTGTCTTTAATCTATCCCTGTCCCTGTAGTGTATCATACATGGAGGTGTTCAGCAAAAGAAGGCCTCTCAGCTTTCCCCACATCGCTCTGTAGACTGTGCTATTGAGCTAGTACCTGGTGGTGCTCCCCCTAAGGGATGCATATTCCCCTTATCTCAACCTGAGTCCGAGGCCATGAAAAGTTATATTAAAGAAGAACTGGAGAAAGGCTATATTTTTGACCTTCAAATCCAGCTTCAGCTGGATTCTTCTTTGTTAAGAAGAAACATGAAGGTTTAAGGCCCTGTATAGATTACTGTGCTCTTAACGACATTAACGTGAAATTTCGATACCTGCTACCTTTAGTACCTGCTGCTCTCAAACAACTCAGACAGGCTTGGATTTACACCAAACTCAATCTTCGCAGGGCATACAATTTGATCAGAACTAGAGAAGGGGATGAGTGGAAAACTCCACTACCTCAGGTCATTATGAGTATTTGGTAATGCCATGTAGTCTCGCCAACAGCCCATCTGTGTTTTAATCTTTTATGAATGATGTGTTTAGAGACATGCTCGATAAGTGGGTGATCGTGTATATTGACAACATCTTAATTTATTCCAGGTCCTTAGATGAGCACATTCAACATGTAAGAGCAGTGTTAAAACGACTTCTTGATAACCAACTTTATGTAAAGCAAGAGAAATGCAAATTTCATCAGTCCAGCACTACTTTCTTAGTATATTATATTATTAGTATATTATATTAGTTATTCTTATATTAACTAATATAATCTTATATTATTAGTTATATTATTATTAAGGATGGTCTGGCCATGGACAAACACAAGGTAGAATCTGTAGCTAAATGTCCGCAACCAAGAACAGTCAAGGAGTTACAGAGATTTCTAGGCTTTCCTAATTTTTACAGACATTTTATTTAAGATTTTAGTTCCATCGCTTCCCCGCTCACATCTTTGACCAAACAAACCACCAGCAGGTTAAGATGGTCCCCCCAAGCCGAAGTAACCTTGCCTGTCGACCTTGTCATTAAACTTTGCCGCAGATGGATCCCAGTCATCCCAGTCAGATTTGAGTCATCATTATATCCAGTGGTTTACATCATATGCTCCCATATTAAAACACACATAGGCTCATAGGCCTCCGGCAATTTGATTTTAACAGATTATGAGGAGGAGGGTGCAAGAAGCTATGCAGCAAATTTACCAGGTGTCCGAAAAAATGTTAAAATTAATATTCTGAAACCACTAGATCTAGGGTTACTTAATTGGCTGAGCTTTGGGGCAGAATTGTACAAGTCCTCTATAAAATATTCAGACTTGGTTTGCAGATACATCTGAATTATTTATGCCTGCAAAAATGAAAAATCTGAAAAATTTGGTGCGCTATGCCCGCTCTCTCAGTAGCAGCCCCTCGCTACAAAATGGTGGTCTGTCTGTGCTAGGTGCATGTGCTTCATCACTAGCTCACAATAGCAGCCCCCCCTCAGATAACATCTGTTTGTATGGTGTGCTATAACTACCCATTTGATGAGGTAACGGTCCCCACTATATATGCATAGTGCAAAGAACAACAAACTAAGGTCTAGTTGTGTGATGTAATATACACGTTTTACAAGATGCTAACTGAGGAATGGAATTACCCTGTGCAACTTCACGCTAGCTCACTTCTGTCGTCTCACAAGCCCCCTACCTCGGTATGGCAGTCTGCTCGGTTAAGCACAGTGTGCTTTGGCTGCTTATTCATACTATGCAGCCCTCAGCCTTGAACAAACTTTCTCCTCAACACAGCGGTTTTCCTGGTATTCTTCACTCTACAGGCGACGATCAGATTTGCACGGCTATTTGCATTTCTTCACAAAATTAGTCGGTGCAGGGCACTTTTTTTCACAAAGCTCACATAGAGTATGTTGATTGTGTGCTGCCGCTGTGCAGTGAGACCTGAGTTTAAGACCCGTCTCGAGCACCTTTTTGAGTGTTGAGTGCCACTCTTACTGTACTGACAAACCCGACCCTGTTGCAAGCAGTGGAGTCCGGATGTCCAGTGCTGCGCCCTCCATGTCTCTGTGTAGTACATGGTGTTTTTTTTGGGTATACCTCAATTATTGACCATATTGAGTGTGCTGGCACTAAGTTAAAATCCACAAACTCCTCATAAAGGTGCAGTGGAGGCAGGTTTCACTATGAGAACAGAGACTCTTTTCTCATTCTGAGAATACAAGGATGTGTGCGTTCCTCATATCAGGTGCCGCCTGCATTTGTACCTGAAGAGGTACAAACTTCCTTCTGCCTTTTGCTGGCCCCGTGTTCTGTTGCAAGTTTTTGCACAGCCTGTATGATTCAGATTTGAGGTAATTGTGGAGAAAGGCTTCTCCTTTCCATTCCGTTACTGATGCAACGTCTCATTTCCGTCACAGGGAACTGAGGTTACAATAGTAACCGGAGATGATTCATGGCTTCTAGTCAATGAATGTGCATATGAAAAGCATCTAGCATGTTTTTGTGGTTTAATACACAAGATTTTGCACTCAGGCTGCTAAACAGGCACAAATTAACAGGCAATAAAATATGGAATAAAGAGAGGTGTGAAAACAAAGACTTTGTTGTTTGGTTGGACAGACTCTTGTCAATGTTAAATTAGGAACAGAAGAGGCAGACACATTTGTCTTGTTAGTGTGCAGTCTTTTAGTCTGCCTCATCATATATAATAAATGAATTCAGTCAGTTGGTAAATGACAAGGTCCAACCCACTCCTGCCTCTTTACTTTGAACAGATGGGGCTTAAAGGCAGAGAATTATAGGTGCTGAAAGTGTGTGTGTGTGTGTGTGTGTGTGTGTGTGTGTGTGTGTGTGTGTGTGTGTGTGTGTTTCTGTGTGTGCAATGTGAAAGAATGTTTACTTTTGGTTGTTTGTTGCTGATCACAAAAAGTTTTAGACTTTGACTTGTTTTTTTCTACGTCTCATGTCTGCGTTTAATAGGCTTGATATAGGGCTGAGAAATCTACATAAATGCAATTGACACGGTTTTATTGAGGTGGAAAATAACATGCACATTATTCATGACTTTTGGGTTTTCTGTGTGCCTCAAAAAGGGGCAAAGGCAAAATAAATGTTTCCATATACCAAACAAGTCTTGTGTGCTATTGATAAAAGGCTCATTGCTCTGACATGCAGGTTCTCTGGACAAGCAATTCCAGCCCACAGCATGAACAAAAACGGAATTGCAGGAAATCGTTTTAGCCTACATGCCATAGTGCATTTGAACTTTTGCATTATTTGTTTAACGGTTCTGTTTTATTTAGCATCTCTCTGGTGGATCCGCATCAGAGTACAGGTGCAGTGAGTTGTGTCAAGCAGAATAATCCTTTAAGCAAATGACTTTGAAGCTCATAAGGAGATTCAACTGTGCAGTCTGCAAGAATGCATGCTGATAAATGCTCCGATGTCTCAATCAGGCGTCGCATCACAGAGACGGGTTGCATTATTGCAGTTGTCATTGTGCCACACTTAAACTTTAAAGCCAAAACGTTCTAAGACTTTTTACACAGAGTAGGAGGCGATTAGCATGCAAATATGGTGGAGTGTCACAAAGCATTATTTAACAGTATAACTCATGCATTTCAAGATATTCATTTGGCTTGGCAAGCTACAGTAGTCCCAAAATCTCTTGTGTTCCATGAAAGAAAAGTGAAGCGGTTTTTGAATGGAACAAGAAAATGTTCAGAGAATTGTCATTTTTGCATAAACTATTTCTACTTGCAGCAATTTCTGCCATAAAATACAATTCAATGGCACAAATGGCCAATGCTTTATGCTTCAAATAAATTTTGGGCCCATTCAATAAAGAAGGGCAATAAAGATGATTTGGTTTTCGCCATCAAACTCACAGTGTCATTTTTTAAAGGCCAGGATAAAAGTCATGCTGATGTTTCACATGTAGCTGAATGTTTTAATATGGTTTCCTGTGAGGCTTGAATATTCAATAGTATTTACAACCTGTGAGAAAAAAACACATCTAATTGATATTTCCTGCAGGGAGGGACTCTAAGTTCCATCCTTAAAGATAACAGAACAAACTTCTTGAAGAGTCTTTACTCTAGAGAGAAACTCAAATGAGAGGAGACAGTAGATGACAGTGAAGACAGGAATTTAAGAAAGTCTTCACTGCACACTACACTGTGTCGCCAAACAAGAGCGAACGAGAAGGAAGCCACATGCAAAAGATGACCAGCTCCCTCTCTTATTCTCCCCAAAGGTAAATATTTGTAAGCCAGGGCAAGGCTCTGTTAGATCCTCAGCTGTTATTCACGATTTGTTGGTTTGTGTGTTTGTACTGTGTTTGAGAAAATAAATCTCCTGTTTAACTGTTTTAAGGAGAATGGCCATTAAGTGATGCCCAAGGTTGATACTTTTGCTGCATAACTCTCCCCCATGCTACATCAGCCCTAAAGTCCCAACGGTGACCACCAGGCTGTGCCTCACTATATATTCCTTGGTGGGCAAGGCATTCATGGCAGCAGGTCAGGCCTACCAAGCTGACCCACTGAGAGACGATGAAGGGGACGGTGTTGAGTCTGACACCATTAAAGAGCTGCATCACGCCATTAACCCAGCTGTGAAGCTACGTTAGCCAAAGTTAGCCTGTATTTCTGCCAGTCCTGACATATGTTTTAATATAACTGGACCACTTTAGGCTGTCTTAGATTAGCCAGTGCTTATTGTGCTATATCTTTGCCAAAACTGGCCCAGATGTGGCCTAAGATAACTGGGCTATACTTGCCATATCATATGTAGTCCACTTTTGGTTTATCCAAATTAGCCTTTGTCGACTATGCCAACATCTTTGCCAATGGTGGACCACATATGCTCTGTGACATCTGGGCCACATTTGCTTTTCAGACCATAAACATTACATGTGATATGGGATATTTTTTGATATTTTACATGTTTTTTATATGTATATTTTGTCCGGGCCAGAAGAAGACCCCCAGTGCCACATCACTACCTGAAGTGGCCGACATTCAGATGCTATCTGGGATTAGTCTGAAGTCCAGTTGCTTAATTAAAATATATCAACAGCACATCAGATGTAATATCAAACACATTCAAATGCAAATAACCAGTTGAAATCTTGAAGAAGGCAAAAGCAATTACTGTCACAACTTGGCTCCAAAAATAGAGATTACTGCTCTGCTGTCCTCTCATGCACACAGCAATCAATTTAAATTTAATTCAATTCAAATTCATTCTGCTCTCCCATGTATTGTAGACACCGGAAGGTTCTATTTGTCACCAATTGGGAGAATTACACTAGCTTGGAGAAGTACTCACAGAGGCACCTTATTTATTCAATAAGAAGTCTCTTGTAACTCAGTACTTTTTTAATTAAATGACTACGAAGCGCAAACCTTGGAGATGAAAGAAAACTTAATGTGATGAAGCATAAAAACCTGCCTGTTAGAGCTCAGCAGGGGTGTCAGGTTTAGTTCAATAACATTTCAGACATTTAAATAACGAAAGAGGACTGTACCGGGCTTTTGAATAGAGGCATTTAAAGAAGCGACCACAGATCCTTTAGTTCTGTAAAATAACAGCCCGTTGCTTTGAAGATTAATGTTACAAACACGTGAGGCAACACAGAGCCCAGCGGTCTGCAGCCTTTGGCTCTGTGTGGTTACAAAATTACTGAAATCCATCAGAGGAAATGCAAACATATATAGCAAACATATATAATAACCTGGTTTAATTTATTAAACAAATGTCTAAGTTATGTAAGTTTAGTTTTGCATACATTAATTTTAACATTAGTCAACGTAGGACTTTTATTCTGAAACAAAACAGTATTTGCAAATTCAAATACTGCTGTAAATATAAGTCAATATAAATGTTTTGACAAAAGGCTGTTTTTTAAACAAGCATTACTAATGTCATAACTAAATTAAAATGATGGAAAAGCAAAACTATTGATTTAAAATTGTAATATTTAATATAAGTATAGAAACATTATGATTTACGTGTTTAAATGTGTTAGAGAGTGTAGAAAGACTGACTGTGATCCATGGAAGTTGGCGGTCACTGTAGACACAGTTCTCTACTGATTGGAGTCATCATGGTTGGAGAAATCATGGGTAATGTAGTTCTTTACCAGGAGCACACTGACTGATGACTTTAGCAGAAACATATACCATTGATTAACTCGGAAGCCCACAGTGAGTCTTTTAAAGATACTCTTTTAAAGAATATTAAGAATCAATTCTCTTACAGAGAAAATCAAAACCTTTTCACCTCCTAAACCAGATTGCTATGCTGTATTTACTAAATGACTATAAATCTATTGCATTTCTTGTGGAAAGATGGGGGTAATAGTGAAATGTTAAATGTTAAGGTCAATAGTCCTGAATTTTGTGTATGAAAAGCATCTAATAAGCTTTATTTACAATGACAATTCCATTCTATTTGGTGCCCAGTTAAACGAAACTATGATTGGTTAGTCAATAAGACACAGGTGTTCATGCTGAAATACTGTACCCAAAATGGCTTAACAGTATAGCAGATTTGCTATATAAGTCTGTAAATGTCAGTGTATTGTTTAAACCAGTGGTTCTCAACTGTTGGGCCGAACAATAGGTAACATTGGGTCAGAATATTGAAGACTGATCATTTCCAAAAACTGCTCCTTGTGTGTTTTACTGTTTTGTATACTGAGGCAATACTGTTCCCCTGGTTGTTCAGCTGTGATCAGAACAAGACGTGTGTAACAGCCTGAGGGACACATCTTAACTCTTGCTTGTAATAATGTTTTAGTAGCAGAAAAAGCAGAATTTTATCACCCTGCAAAAATCCGAAAATGAAAACCAGAAAACAGTTCTGAACAGACTATATCTCATCAGACAGTATGATACTTTAATAGCATTTCATTTTCAGTCTCATGTTCGGTTCTTGTCAATGTGTGTGTGATTACTAGCTGTCGTGAGGACAAGCAGTCGGTTTTACATACAGATTATGTCATTTCCTGTTAAAATGATTTTAAAGTAATGAAATATCTGTCATCATTTACTCACCCTCACGTCATTCCAAACCAGTAATGTGTTGTTTCTTCTGTGGGACACAAAATGAGATGTTTAGTAGAATGCTGATGCTGATATTTTCCATAATACAAGTGAATGGTGTCCAATGGAGCCCTTTGATTATCATTCACCTTCATTGTATGGAAATGAGTAGCGTGAAGATAACATGTCACCTTTTGTGGTCCATATGCCATATAGAAATCATATGTTTTGTCTTAACGTGAGGGTAAGTAAATATGTTCAAATTTTAACAACAAGGCAACTATGCCTTTAATAACAAATTGTCCAGATTTTGATCCCACTTCAATTGTTGTAAGCTGGACAAAGCATGAGAAAGAGTGACAGATCTTAGGCCATTTTACAGAATGCGGCTGTCACAATGCCGACTGAATGTTCGGCAAACTGAGGGAAAGAAATCTGAATTTTACTGCAGTGAACGGAAGAACAAAAGCATTAAAATGTTCAGCTGAGGGCTCGTCTGGGCAAGAGTTCACTCATGAGGGGCTCAAAACAGCAGCGCAGTGCTTTTCCACCCACGCCAGAGGAGCATGTGAGCCTAACGTTTCAAAAGAAGAAGATGAATGTAAAAACAAGACAAAAACATCAACACCAAGAGATCTCACTGTCTGTGCCATCTTATGTAACTACAGTGGATAAAAGGTAAAATAACAATGTTGTCTGGCGTAAAAAAGTCAGTTTACTCTTGGATTTTCATTTTGCTGTCAACATTTGCTGTCCAAGGTACTGAATCTAGTACTGTTATCAGTGTTAACCATAAAGACAGATTTTTATTTATTTGACTGTATTTCGTAAGTGTTGTCCAGAGAAGAAGACAATATATCTAAGGCAAATATTTCATTTCTTCTCATGAGCATGAGAGAATGTATGTAGGTCTCTCTTTTGAAAATTGTCTCTTTAATTTCCTGTTGTTTAAAACTTATTTTGTATCCTAGAATATCCTTTCTATTCCCAACACTGTAATATTTACACGCTTCCAGTTTTATAGTAGTTATTAAGTAACTATATGTCAATGTTTGGATGGTTAGCAGGGATGGGATTAGGGTGGTGGATTGGAGCTGAGTGCTAACTTCAACAGGAATTCTAAAATCAAATCAATCAATAAATATTGGAAGAATAGCTACAGAGGGATACTACAGAAATCTTCACAGCTTTAAAAGAAGTTGCATTGCCTGAAGAAAATACCATTGCTAATCAGGCAAAATAAAAACAGTTCAAATTTTAGAGAAGTTTAGATTGTAGGTTTTGATACACGAATAAATTTACATTTATTTACCTAGCAGACACTTTAATCCAAAGCGACTTACAAAGGGAGAGAGCATTTAACATTTTGCCCTAAGAACCAACAACCCTACAAAGCTACACAGTCTACAAAGATCTGGAACTCCATTGTAAGGAAACAATCAAACGTTGCTTGTTTTCAGAACATAGTTGACGGTAGGGGATGTATATCTGAAGGAGTGAGTTGAGGTAGGAGGGTGAAGTTCCAGTGACTGTCCTAAAGGTCAGGGTCAGACATTTAAAATTAATGTGAGATCATGGAGATGCTAATGTTACACGGCAGTCATCGTTGTCGTTGGTTACACTGGAAACGCTGCAAATTCTATCCATGTAAGTCACCTGGAGATTTTGCTCATTTAATTTTAAATTTCCCAAAATATATAAACCCAGATTAGTTTAAATGGAATGTATAAGTTTAAATGAAGTTAACAAACGTTTGGGTCTTGAGGAAGCTCACATTTATGGCAGTGACTATTGGGTTACGTCCTTGTCCAGCCACCCTTGAGTTCATCTTTGATGTCAGGCAGAATGAGATCTAAGAAAATTCTGCTTCACAGTACCCAAGCCTATTTTACACACAACACACACCTCACACACAACACTACAGCGCTTGAGAGCCAGAGAGAAAGCCAGACACTTTTAAAAGGGAGACGCATATTTGTTACTGTTCTTTACTTTTTCCTGTTGAATAGTTTTCAGGGTGGATGGGTGAAGTAATGAGAAATATGAGACGCATATGAATATCATGACGTGAGATTGTATGTGGAGCTACAAAGGAGACAAAGCAAGGACATTTCAATTTCATTGGCCATCATACATCTCTGCATATGTTCCATATGTGCCATAGGAATTAAAAGTGAGTGAGCAAGAATGAGAGAGAGAGAGCAGAACTATTGCATATCCACCACAGGCTTTTGACTACACCAAGCTTAAATGTTGCTCTGGGCCTGAAAGTTAGCCAGAAGTGAATGGCTGACAAATGCCTTGTGTTCTGTCCTGTTGAACGTGTGTACATGTCTTTATTTATCTCTTTTAATTCCTAATTCCACAGGCTTTTATAAATGCTTTAAACAGTACCACCACTACACTATACAGAACAGAATGTGAGTTCACGTGTTTTATGAATTGTTTGTAGTTAATTAGACAGCCGTTGTTGTCCTTATAAAGCAACTTGTGTTTTTACACAATGGCGGTGGCTGTTTTATGACTGAGCATAAACAAAATCTTAGGAATTGTTAATGACCCTATTTTATTCATAAATTGAACACAGCTATACTTAAAACACACGTACAAGGCTTGAGGGAACCTATGTCGAATAAGCCTCATGGATTCGCCTGTAAATTGTTGCCATGATTTTTCCTGGCTTGCTCATTAAGATTCTCCTCAAACTATTGCTCAGACTTGACAGTTGCTAATCTAAAAGTGAAACTGATTGTAGAAGAAGAGTTTACAATAGTGCTCGCTTTAGCGCCCCCTGCAGAAATAATATTTTTCTTAATATTATTGAAAATCCACTTTAACACAATGTAGCATTATATCAAGCTTGCCCAGCTAGACGCTTTGCGTAAACATACTTTCCTAGGGCAAGTTATTAAAGAACTGCATCTCACGTTTTGCTATGTCAACAAGGAAAGATTATATACACGAGCTTAAATACACAGTTGCATTATAAAATTGTTTTCTTCATAGCTTTACAGCTGTGCTGGTAGCAGATGTTTCTATGCTTATTTAAATGAAGCCATCAATAGCATCCTAAGCCTGATGGAAACAAATATAAGACTTATATATGACAAATATATGACTTGCCAGGGGAACTGCCTTCTCGGTATAGCTTAAAGGCTCACACGTACACACAGAGATGCTAAAAGCGCAGGATTAATTAAAATGGTTAATCAACTATAAAGTCTTAAATAAAAAGCCTGTCTACTTCAGATCAGGAAGCTGTATGTAAAACATCTCTGCATTAATATGAGCTCTGAGGTAATTCAGGCCGGCAAACTCACTCTTGCGAAACAGCTTCAATCTTCTACTTTTTAGAGCGTCTCGGTTATTTTATCCACCAATTAGTGTCAGCAGCTTAAGCCTTCACAGAATGAACTGTGAGCTATACATTGCGAAGGAGCAAAGACAAAAATAGCAGAACCTGAGGGTTTTATAAAGCAAACAGCAATGTCTATGTGTGTACATATATAAGGATTAATGATTGATATAGAACAGATCTGTCTAAGTGACCCGTGAAGAGACAGTCACTCAGGGTCTTTTAATAGGTATCAAGCCTGACTGAGTCCCTCTTACTCTGAAACTAATGTACCGGGACTAAAGATATGAACAATGCTCCCAGTGTGCTTGTCTGCATTAGTCAGATTTAAAGTCTCATTTTATCAGTTATGCTCTTAATGAAGCAGTTTTAAAGAGACGGCATGAACCACAGGCAGTTACTGTAATGACAAGCAATGATCATGTTTGTGAAGATGAAAATGAAGTTTCAGTTAATACTTTCCAGGTGAGGAGTTTCTTAAATCAAAAAAGTCGTTTGGTTTTGTTTCATTCGCGAAAACACTTTTAAATCAACTTCCATATTCAATCTGTATGAGGTTAAAAACCAACAAACCTGGTTTTAGTTGCAGATTCTGCACACCTCCAGCAGACGGTAGTTTTCAAAAGAATACGCATTCAAATAATTCACTGTGACAAAATGGCCATGCAGGCCGTGTACTGCCAAGCTCTGGTTCTAGTTTAAAGAAGCAGCACAGCAATGAATGCAAAATAATGACTTGTGAGTCAATATTATTCAGATGTAATAATTTGCTATTTTATGTGTAAACTCTAGGGCGTCTTTTTGTGGTTTGCCAGCTGTGTGGACGGTAGCTGATGTCAAAACAACCCTGATAAACAAAAAATCTAGAAAAATAAATTGCAGTGTGGTGTTAAAGGAGATGAGTGATGATTTACATACAGTCCTTTGAATACCAAGTGATTAGTCTATATGCTCGTATATGTGCTGGAAAAATGAGTCAGAATGTGCACAGGCAAATTACAAGCTAAAGGCAAAACATGTGAAAAATGTCAATTTTAGTCTAATTTGAGGCTACAAAAAGGAGATCATTAAGCACCCTAATGACCCCAATGCTCCAAATAGCATTTAAAAATCTAATATTATCTTTATTTGTACTTTTTTTTAAATGTGTACCTTCCTGAATATCTCCTTCGTTTAAATAATCCATGAAAAACAGCCATTTCTGCTGTCTTCTCGACTACTGTCATGCCAGGTGTAGCTCATTCCAATAAATCATAAATCATTTTAACATTTTTTAATGGATTTAATGTGATTAGGCTATGCACGTATATGCACATTTTGTTTTTATTACTCAAATTCATAAATAACTGATAAATAAAATGTTGAAAAATCATGATACATTTATTTAGCTTTTATGCGAATAATTCCTTTCTCACCTAGTCTAAATCATTAAGCAACACAGAGTATTGCTGATTCATTGTTTTTGGTAAAAAAAAGTGAATCGATCAGCTTCCTTTTTCTCCTGGCAAGTGTAGAAGGATTCTGGCATTGCATCATGTTTTGTTGTTTGTGTTTGATGACTGGTGATTTAATCAAAGATGGAACGGATGCTCTGAATAAAATTCTATGACATGTACATTACTCATATTACTGGATATAGTTGTCACTTAAAATCTAAATTTAAACACAAAAATCTAAACACAATTAATATTGGGATGTTATAGAAATATTATACCTCTAGAAGAGAATAATATACATTTAGCATAATGTACTAATTGGTAATTTTAACTGTCTGTCTTTTAACTGTATATAAACAGATTTCATGAATGTGATATTATGGGTATACCAGAGTCAACATACTTGATACCAGTATGCCACCATACTTGACTTTCTCATTTGTTCCCAGTTTGCTTTGAGTCTTGTTAAACATTTCAACATTACACGCCTCACATCAGACTGTGGCATTACTGTTTCATTTTGTGGAGATTCGCTGTCTTGTGGTCATGGACGAGTCACCGCTAATTGGCGAAATAATACAGCTAGCTCAGCAGTACGACAGTGACGGGGCCTGTCCATTTCAGTCAGCATTAACTTCTATAAATGTGAACCGAGTAGAACCAAAACCACCAGAACTGAGGTGCCAAAGTGTGTTTAGCCAATAAATCACTGAGTGCCTACACATCTCTCTCCATCCAGCCAGATGTTAATCAGATTTTGACAAACGACCAACGTTCTGAATGTTCCAGCTATTATCTAAGGCTCCAAGTTAATAAATACAAGATTAATTAGACTTTTGCATTCACATCAGAGCCACTTGTGACTATATTACTGATAAAAAATGCATTATTAGTACCTATTGTTAATGTTATTAGTTAAATCTCACTATTATAATAAAAGAAGTAAGTAATTCCAGTAAGAACATGAAAATCGGACAGTCAGTCTGTCCAAGGGGTTGACTTTGTCTGGTTGATTTGTTCATACATTATCTAAAAGACTCTGCTTATCTGAACTCTATTTATCAGCTAAAATGGCTTTGGTTCCACAACTATTGAAAGACATGAAGTGCTTTCAAACAGGAGCTAACCCTTAACGATTTAGACATGAAACACCATATTAAGGGTATTAATGAACTAATGCTTTATATGCAATAAAGGAACAAAGGTACTAAATGTTTCTAAATCAACAATAATCTAAATAAAACTGGCACAGAGTAAAACAACATAGAATTACATTTATTTTCACACTTTGGGTTTATTAAACTGATTTTAAATCTGCATATAGATCCAGTCCCAGTTATCTGTTTAGGACAACACATTACGGAATAACCGACCATCAGATATGGATCTAGCAGATTGACTTTGTGCACTTCTCCAGGGATGCAAGAGCAACACAGTCCGAGAGCTGTGTGTAATTGTATGTATGATTAGTCAGTGTATATATACCCTTGTGTTCGCCTTTGTCTCTTGTTGGTTATTGAATGTATTTAGGGTCATGTTTCATGTTAAGAATCATTGTTTATGCTATGATTTTTCACACTGGGTTTATCAAACTCTACATCTGCACATAGATCCAGTCTGTGTTTCATGTTTTGGACAACACATTACAGTGAATGTTGACATTTTTAAAATGGTAAAAATGCAGATTTTTATTTTTTTCAGGAACTCTGAAATATGAAAAGAAGCTCTAAAATGAAGCCCTAGAGCTTTTCTAAAGCTATTACTGAAAAAATACATGAATGTTAAACTATACTTAGGCTTATCTTAACTGAAAATTAAACTTTCAGAAACGCCATGGATCAGGTGAATCATCATTCAACAGGGTAAAGTCATAATGATAAATTCAGGGACAGAAAATCAAAACCAGACCATTATTCTGTTTACTTGTTTCTCCCTTTTCATTTTTCATTTTAATGTATTCCTTCAACAACAGCGTTCAGTTAGGATGCTTTCCAAATGAACTTCTCTCCACCCTCCATCAAATGCCGGCAAGCCTATGATGTGTGATAGCTCTCAACCTTTCAATTATGAGTGTTTTCAAGCAGTGACATCCTGACAACTGCCAGCTAATGAAACGCCTGGAAACATTACATTGTTGTATTACAGACAATGTCTCTGTACTGATGTGAGCTGCCAAAATCCACCTGGGCAGTGACATTACATTTCCGGCTCTATCTTAAGAACATCAACCTTCTGTTACAGTCATCTAGGTACCTCTGTTTTCTTAAATAATGACATTGGCTTTTATCAATTCACTTCCGTTGACTGCAAATAAACAGGTTTGCTGAAGAGTGAAAAAGGTTTCCCTGAGGAAGTGGGGCTTTGGCACTAGGGAGAATAATGTCATTTCCCTTCAGCTCAATAGACCTGCCCTGTGATTTATCCCTCATCTCACTGCCTTCATGACAGACGGTTATATCCACACCTCTCATTGACCAGTGTGAGAGCATGTGAATGTAACTGTATTTATGTGCCATATACTGACTGCAACGTTTTATCTTAAAAGCGAAAATACCTTTGGGATCACCACCCAGTGCTGTCATAGGCATTGTAATCATTGTTGCTCATTGTAATCGAAGTTGCTTCCTTTCCTCATTTGTAAGTCGCTTTGGATAAAAGCGTCAGCTAAATGACTAAATGAAAATGACTAAATGACTAAATGTAAATAGGCCTCAACCTTATACAGAAACAGACATGAGTCAAATGTGTATCACAAAGGTGCAAATAAAATTCTCTTGTTTTTTGCAAGTATGGCAACAGAAAAGATCATAAACCAGCAGACAATCAAAAACTGGAAATTCATATTTGTCTAAGATGGCTTAATTAGCTGGGGCTTGTTGGTTAGGCGAGTTAAGCCAGTATTCTGGGGACTAGCATCCAAAACAAGCAATGTTGATCTTTAAAAAAAAACTGTTTTTCTTTGCAACAGCTCAAAATGCACATTATTATTGTCCATGGAAGGTAGAGACTGGGTGTACGTGTCCTCGAAGGCTGTCGCAGCCATGGATTTCATAAAGGCGACTGTTTCCGTTTTTACCTGTCGCTAACCAGAGTGATAATATTGCAAGACATTAAACAAATGACTAGCACTACTAGAAGTACTCAGGCACTATAATATTCACAATCGTATTCATACTACCCATAATAGTATTCATAATATTCATAATACTAGTCGCAATATTCATATTAGTATTCATAATACTATTCACAATATCAATAATAGTATCCATGATATTCATAGCAGTATTCACAATATTCATAAAATTCTCTATTACTGCCTGTTTTGTTTCAAAGAAAACGGAACAAAATACACATTTTGCTATTATAGCAAAATAGAAACCTGAGTATTGATAAGCAGTGTTTTATGATTTATTTGTTCTTTCAGTATAAAGTTAGATTTACATCACTCACACATGAAATGGAAACTAACCTGTATTGCTATCTGGACTAAACACCATCTATAGTTTGAGATAATTCATGTACAGGGTGGGTGAAAAGTAACTAGACATTAAAAATTGGCTATAGAACTTGTAGTATCACTGTAGTCAACAAAAAAAACAACAGTAAAGACAACAGTAAATTGGATTTTATATTTTCCATGTTGATAGCACAGGCATCGACCGAGAGAGGTTCTCAGCAATATGCCAAACGACTTCCTGTGCATTCCATCCCCGGTCGTTTGAGGAAACTGGGTAAAGTCACCAGTGCTTATGCTGAAATTTAAAGATTTGCTTTCATTTTCCTCTGTAATAAAGTACATGTACAATTTATTTCAATACATTTGTATTAGAAATATGGACTTTATTACCAATTTTTAATGCCCAGTTACTTTTCACCCACCCTGTATATAGCCCTGCCCTATTTAAGAAAAGGTGTAATTTAATTAGCTAAATTATACGTCAGTCATGTTGATGTTTGCTGGTTCTCGGTGGTCACGATGTGTCATGTTTAGCGCTGTTGAAACGTGTCTGCATTAGACGCTGTTAAAATTGGCGGATAAGCAATAGGGATATCACAGTAAGTCTTTTTACAGCTACGACAGATTTAAACACAGCTAGATGTCCAGACAGTGTAGTCAGGTATTCACACCTTGATGAGCAACAGAGCACTATTAAATTCAATTGCAAGAGCAAGATTCTGTCAAAAACATGTTATAATGTTAATTAAAATCATTGTAATGTGTATTGTATTATTTTTAGGGTTTCCCTTTTAAGACTTATGAAATTAAACCCTTCTGTACAT
>JAZGTJ010006761.1:6601-21293 GCA_036877575.1 Botia almorhae | reverse complement strand
GAGCTTCAGGAGCTCCGATCAGCTCTTTGTCTGTTTCGGAGGGAGGCAGAAAGGGAAGGCCCTCTCCAAACAGAGGTTGGCCCATTGGATAGTGGATGCCATCTCCTTGGCTTACACTGCCCAGGGTAAGCCAAGGTTATGGAGGCAGGGGAACTGTTTTACTGGCACGCTTTGCTTGCCTGTAGAGACATTCCTAGCCCGTAACGTGGGTCGGCTCGCGGCGTCTTCCACAGGGACCCCATACGTCAGTCACTTGACGTAACGTCGAACGTGACTGACTGAAAGGGAACGTCTTGGTTACGTATGTAACCCCCGTTCTCTGAAGGAGGGAACGGAGACGTTATGTCCCCCTGCCGCGAGCCTGACTCACCGCTAAATGGCCGGGACACATCTCGGCTCCGAAGCAAGAACCGGAATGAAAGCAAGTGCCGGCTGGCTTTATACACCCCGCTTCCGGCGTGAGCCGACGCACTGCGCTTTGCCCAAATGCTCATTGGCTCTCTCCTCTCGGGCTGATGCTCATTGGCGCAATGTTTTACTACGCGAAGATGATCTCAAGCAAGACCCCATACGTCAGTCACTTGACGTAACGTCTCCGTTCCCTCCTTCAGGAAACGGGGGTTACATATGTAACCAAGACGTTATCACAACAGCTTGTTCACTTACTGCATATGGAGTATTGCATCTTAATAATTCAAGTGATTTATTTATACTGTTTTTGTTTAGGCATTTGGCATAGGCTAAGTGACTTAACAAATGTGAGAAAAACAACAAAATGATTTATCATAAGAAAGCAATAATATGAGTGTAACGGAGCCGAACTCTTATTATGAAACGTTGTTGTTGTCTGTCGTCACTGTCTTCACTTCCTGTTCCTGGTAATCATCATCACCTGTGTCACCGTGATTAGTGTGTGTATTTAAGTTCCGGGTCTTTGTATGTTCGGGTGTGGGTTATTGTTTGGTGTTTTCAAGTGAATTTCTAAAGTGTATTACTTCTCGTGTGTTCTTCCCGGCTTTTTGGATTTTTGGACTTTGGCTTTCGGACTTCGCGTTGTGGATTACCCTCTTGGACTTTTGTGTTTTGGATTTTCGTGTTCTGGATTTACCGTGTCTTCATCTTGGATTGTTTTGTGTTTCACTGCTGTCTGCACTTGTCGTCACCTCATTATTTCTACGGTTAGTGTTTGTGTTATTTTATGTTTTGTTTCTTCATTAAATACTGTTTATTAAATACATTAAATATATGTTTATTTAGTTTCGTGTTCCGTCATTGTTTATTATTACAAACACAACCAGCCCCAAGGTAACAGAATAACCCACCAATTAGACGAAAGCACAACAGTGTTTTTTGTTTTTCTGGGTTTTTTGGTTTTGGATTTTTTCCGTTTTTTCCGTTTTTCCGGTCCAGGAGGAACCGGTGTTGGCATATGGCTTCCCCGACCCATGGGCCTTCCTGAAAGCGGTAGCGACAGCGCTCGCCACACCAGAGCCTGCCCAGGCGACGGCGCTTGCCAAGCAAGAGTCTGCTCAAGCATTGACGCTCGCTCCTCCAGAGTCTGCCCAGGCAACGGCGCCTGCTCCTCTGGACTCTGCTCAAGCGACGGTGCTTGCTCCTCCAGAGTCTATGCAAGCGATGGCGTCCGCTACCCCAAAGACTCCTCCCTGGGGTCGCAAGACTCCTCCCTGGCATCACAAGGCCTCAAGACTCCTCCCTGGTGCCTCAAGTCTCCTCCCTGGCACCTCAAGTCACAGCCCTGGCGCCTCAAGTCACAGCCCTGGCGCCACAAGTCACCGCCCTGGTGCCGCAAGTCACCGCCTTGGCGCTGCAAGTCTCCACCATGGCGTCTCCCTCCGCCGATGCCCACTTGGCCATCGACGGCGCTTATACGGCATGAGGACACACCTTCCGGGAGGGGGACATTATGTAACAAAACTGGACTCTGAGACCTCGGGTGTGGGTTATTGTTTGGTGTTTTGCGTTTTCAAGTGAATTACTAAAGTGTTCTTCCTGGCTTTTAGGATTTTTTGACTTTGGCTTTCGGACTTCGCATTGTGGATTACCCTCTCTGACTTTGGTGTTTTGGATTTTCGTGTTCTGGACTTACCGTGTCTTCGTCTTGGATTGTTTTGTGTTTCACTGCTGTCTGCACTTGACGTCACCTGATTACTTCTACGGTTAGTGTTTGTGTTGTTTTGTGTTTTGTTTCTTCTTCTTTCGTGTTCCTTCATTGCTTATTATTACAAACACAACCGGCCCCACCGTAACAATGAGAAGCTAAAAAACAACAATGTACGGTATTGTTTTTATATTTACTTGTTTGTTTAACCACATCGCAACAATGTTGTTTTGTCTGTTTTGGAGTACATTTGTATCCTTTATTGCTTAAAATACAAAAAGCAGATGGACAGCCACTCAGGATTTGTGTTGAGCACAAGAAATGCTAAAATGATGAGAGAAAAGCAATTTCCATGAAATTATGTGAAAACTTTATGCACATATCATATACATACAATCATATAATATTAGTTATCGTCCACAATTAATAACCAAGAAAAACATACTAGATAAATGCGTGTGGGTTTAATAGTTCCATATGACATTGAATAAAAGTCAACCTATCAAGATTTATTGTAGTAAGAGACAGAAGGTTTTTGTACTCAGCGTAGACTTATTGACATACAACTCAGCGTTATTGTACTATGTTGTATATGCATGTCTGTGTCCACAGTCACCAACATTCATCGCTTCAGGGCCAGAGATGTTGTCCCCTTTCCAAATTCCAAGCCATCTTAATGCATTTCTCTGCATAAACTGTTTTTTTTAATTCATGTTGTGTCCAAAGGTTCATCATAGTACCTTTGTAGTACTACAGTTTCAGATAGTAGTTCTACTAAAAAGTTTAACAGTTTAAACAGTTTAAAGCTGCCTCTCTGCCAGGGGCGCTGCTCGCAATTTTGGGCCCTATGACAAAATATGAGGTTGGGCCACCCTAGTAGTGTTATTACTAATAAAGCAGATGATCTCTGGGGGCCCCTAAAGGGCGTGGGCCCTTAGAATTGTCCTAACTTTCACCCCCTTAGCGGCGCCCCTGCTCTCTGCCTGCCTGCAGAACTCTCAGGTTCCAATGGATTATCTAATCTAATGTGTGTAGGTTCAGTTGACAGGCGAGCTTGTGTGTTTTTGGCTACAATTCTCTTTGCGGAGATGGTCTTCACACACGCACACACACACACATTAAATGTCAAATATTAGGTGTTTCTGGAAGCCACTGGGGCTGAAATATTAGCAGTGTGTGCAAATGTATGGGCAGTGCATCTGCGTGTGTTTGTGTGAGTCAGAAGTGGAGCTTAGCATGGCTCTTACATGTGTGGGCAGCTTCCAGATGGCTCCTCCTGCAGCTTACAGATGTCTCTCTGAAAACAAGTGAAAAACGGTGAAAGTGAAAGTCGGTGGATGCATATACACACACACAGACACAAAATATTGAGTTTGACAACTGTACAAGACATTCAGCACAGCTGAATCCTGAGTTTCACACATAACTCTTGTGATGTCTTTGATTAGTGAGAGTAGTAGAGATTAAATCTTTGTTAAAAGACAGCAGTGAGAGTAAGCGGACAGTAAATTTCAAGAACTTGCACAAGTCCCCTGTTTGTATTTCCTCTGAGAAAACACCCCAGTGATCTAATGTCTTCAATTGTGCTCAAATTGGCCAAGCATGATTATTTTCCACCCTTATCCTGACCAGAAATGAGAAGTCAGTGTAGCACTTTATTTTACATTCTGGTAGCACTTTATTTTACATCATTCATTTACTATAGTCATTACAATACCTATGTAATAACTAGGTACCAGTCCTAACCAGTTATGATATTTATTCAAGATTCAAAGCTTTTGTTGTCATATGCACAGTGAGGAAACAGGGTTCCCTGTGCAATGAAATTCTGACTTTGCTGTCTACAGTGAATGCCAGACTAATATAGACTAAAGTTGAGAAAACATAAAATAACTAAAAAATATACATTTAAATATACTTAAATATACTTAAAATATACAATAAGGGGAAAAATATACAATAGGACATAAAATAATAAAAAAAACTCTAAAAACAGAATAATGTGCAAATTGCGTAAACGTGCAATTGAATAAATGTGCAAACTTAAGGGTAGATAGCAGTGATTGACTTAAAGTCATGTGCAAAATGATAATGTAAATAAGTTGCATACGAGAGATGATAAGATGCATATAAATGGTGGTAAACAGTCCAGTAGTAGTGAAATCTGTTTATTCAGCTACCTGTTTAAAAGTTTTATGGCTGAGGAAAAGAAAGAGTCCCTCAGTCTTGTGGTCCTGCATTTCACACTCCTGTACCTCCGTCCTGAGGATAGGAGTGTGAACAGTCCATGTTATGGGTGGGTGGGGTCCTTAATGATGGAGGCAGCTCTCCTGTGGGTTTTTCCCTGGTAGATTGTCTGCAGAGGTTGTCTGCGATCCCTCGCAGTAGTGCTGCCATACCATACTGTGATGCAGTTGGTCAAGATGCTCTCCACAACACAGCTGTAGAAGTTGCTGAGGATCTTGGGAGACATGCCAAACTTCCTCAGTCTCCTCAGAAAGTACAGTGGCTGTTGAGCCTTCTTGACCAGTTGAGAGGTGTTAAATGTCCAAGTGAGGTCCTCGCTGATGTGAACCCCTAAATATTTGAAGCTGCTTACCCTCTCCACTTTAAGCTCCCGGATAAAAAGTGGCTGGTGAGTTTAAGTTCTTTTCCTGATGTCCATGATCATCTCCTTTGTCTTGTCCGTGTTGAGGGTAAGGTTGTTGTTCTCACACCAAGACTGGCTACCTCTGTCCTGTAGGCCACTTCATTCCCACCTGCAATGCGTCCTATCACTGCGGTGTCATCAGCAAACTTCAGGATGGTGTTGACCTTGTGGGTGGCGACACAGTCATGTGTGATAAGGGTGTAGATGATGGGACTGAGAACACAACCCATGTGGAGTGCCAATGTTCATTGTGATGGTGTCTAAGGTTTCATTTCCGATCCTGACAGATTGTGGTCTGCCAGTCAGAAAATCTAAAAGCCAGTCACAGAGTGTAGGGTGTATACCAAGTGCAAACAGTTTGTACGTGTGTTTGTGTGGAATCACAGTGTTGAAGGCAGAGCTGTAGTCGATAAAGAGCATCTTGATGTAAGTGTCCTTATCTTCAAGATGAGAGAGGGAAGGAAATGATTGGAACATCCAGAATGCACTTACCTGGACTGATTACTTCCTGTTTGCCACCTGCAACCCATCACCATTCTCCATATAAACCGGACATTCTCATTCAGTCAGTGCGAAGTTTTGATTTGCCTAGAGCATCATTACTTTTTTTTTCCCTGTCTATTATCTGTTAGTTTATCGTGTATGATCTGGATTGTTCCTTGTTTTCGACTGTTTGCTGCCTGCCCTAGTATTTTGGATTGTTCTACCGCTAATGATTGTTTGCCTGCCTCGACCCACGCCTGTCTCACGTTTACTCTCTTGCCTTGCCTACGCTGTGATTGTTTGCTGTTACTGACTTTGCCTGTCGACCCTTCTAATAAATCTAACTGCAGATGGAACCTACTCAATCTGATTCCTTGTTACAGGTGGCAACATGAAGTCTGATTTGAGTAGGTTTATCGTGGTGATCATGATCTCTATTATAGCAGGTTCTTTCTATTATGTTTCTATAAATGTTTCTTTCTATTAAATTTATTTTATTCTGGGGTGAACTATTCCTTTAATTTTCTGACATAAATACTCCTTATAGTATGACGTTGTGGCAGTTTTGCACTGTAAAATAAATTAATGCATTTTTGTGTGTTTACGCAAACATGTCAACAAATATAGCTGCAAGCAACAATTACCAGGATTCAAGTGCTTTATAACATTTATTTCTGATTTGTATAAATTTATTTTGTTATTTAGCAGTAGTTTCATATTCCACAAATTCTACAAAACCTTTACAGCTGGAACAACATGCATGGTCAATAAATCAAATAAATTAAATGTCTAAATTTAATGGCAATAATCTGAGTTTTATTAAATAAAGGTTTCATTATGTACTTATACGCAATAAATGCAGAGATTATTATGTAATTATATTACATAAAATGCAATGGATAATTTCAAATCATGTTGCTGACTGAACATTTAAATTTTATTTAAACTTCACTAGTCTGTGAAATTGTGCTTGACCGTTTTAGTTAGTTTAAATGCCTAGCATAACAATACTACATAAACACAAAAGCATAATGTAGCTGCAAGCATCAATGATATACCCCAGGCACTACGGCACCATTGCCACCTGGTGCTTTTCAAAAAATGATGCATGGTTGTCACAAGTATTGAGCTCTGAAATAATTGAGGCCTATTTTAAAGTCTGTTCTAAGTTCGTACATCTTTTGTAAGTGATACAATTCCTACTGGCAATTGGTGGCATTATAACTATGACTTACAAATGTGATTAGCCCACAACAACAAACATATTTTCCAAGTTTTATGCAGATCACTTAATTCATGCAGAAGATATGAGACACTCCCTGTTCCATTTATTACCATAAAGTAATTGACTTGCCATGACAACACTGTTCAAGATATCAACAATCCATTCTCAGTTTAGCATTTTCAGTATCTCTACTTTTTTCAAGTATGAAGCAACTAGAGTAAATTTAAAAGTCATTTAAGCGCTGTTTTAAATGACATACTTCCTTCTGCCAGTTATATATATAGTAGTCATATCAATGTCATCAGCCCACCAAACCAAACAATACTCCCCATGTTTGATGTATGCATGCTGTGGGATTACAAATTTATAAAATGTTAAATCTAGGTTCCAACGTAATTGTATACAAACTGAAAAAGTTATGTACATTGGGTTTTACATTTTAAGGTAAAGATGATGACATTCTAAGAACCAGGTTCAAATGTGAATGCTAATTACAAAGCCAGGCTGTGCCTTTGTTTCTATGATAATGTGAAGGTCTGAGCGATACTGTCAGGCTGATTGGATTAGCTCATTGGATGAGATCAGGGCTGGGGAAATGCCGTTACCGGGCAGATTCCTCTACTTCATTTGCATGCTTTGTTTAGATGGTCTCCATCTCTTTTTATCCCTCCCCCTTGAATGGTATAAAGTCTACTGTGCTGAGCTATAGTCAGACTTGGATGACTACAGCGACGCACAGCGAGCTCTCAATAAAGAGTAACTTTTGCTGGAAAGATATCCCAACGTCTCCTGGTCTCTGCTTTGATAAGGAAGAAAAAAGTTTCCAACAGTTTGGTGCTGTGACCCGGATAGAGCTACTCACCTCTATCCAGATTGAAACTTCAAGCTCCACAAAGATCTGACTTCATTCCAGACTGAATCTTTCAGTACAACCAAGGATTGGTGAGTGCCACTCTATCCAAAAGAACCTTCAGACCAGTACAAATTTGTTATCCTCTGCGCCGTCAGAGAAGAGTTAACAGACAGCTGTAGGGTTTGGTTAACTAAGTTATCCTCTAAAAATTTCTTTTTAGAGATGAAGGTTATCCTTTGCTTTGCAATACATGCTGATATTTGTCTTGTGTTATCCTCTGTTCAGGCAGGGAAGATTAGCACTATGTGCTAATAGTTTGTCTTGTGTTATCCTCTGCTTTGCCAGGGAAGGTTAACATTAGTTGATCTGTGTTAACAAGCGTGCCCTCTGTTGATCAGAGAAGGTGTTTAGTGTTCTGTTTGTTGTAAGATAGACATTAACAAAATGTTTAAGAAAAATGCTAGACTGATCCCCACAACTGAGAAATGTGCTCTTGCGACTCCTTTGTGGTCAGATAGTGAATTCAAATCACTGTTAGAAATGCAAATGAACCAAATAGTAACTGAAAAAGTATGACTAGAACTAACTCAGAAATATGAAATCTATTCAGACAAGACTTGGTCCTTAGACGATTGCAAAAAGGTACTAGAAGCATGTATCCGCAAGAAATGTAAAAGGTATTATCTGCTGCCACAGAGAGTTTAGTTTAGTGCTAGCTACACAACACTCTCAGCGTAACTCAGAGCTAGAGAAACAGATTAAAGAGCTCCATGCTAGAGTATTCTCTTTGACCAAGCAATTAAACCAGAAAACAAAGCTTTAGCAAAAAGTGATGTGGAAGAAATAAGTCAGTCTGATAATAATTATCCTGACTTACATGCTTTTTTTAAACTAATGTAGCACTTCAATCAGATGTTCCTGTTGTGACGAGCATGTCCGGGTTGATCAGCGTCGCCCTGGTAACCAACGCGCCGCACCTGCACAAGCTTATCACAGGCTGATTGGTCACGGCTGCCCTTCATCAGCGCGCGGCTTTAAAAGCTGCCACCGCTCATTTGTGAGGAGAGTTTTGTCTTGAGTTGGTCGCTAATGTTGATCTCTCTCCTCTATCTTTTCCAGAAAGCAGCGAGTGACTGTCAGCCATTTGGAGCACGCACGGACGCCCACCTTCACCGACACGAGGAGCATAGAGAGCATCAGCCGCACCAGCCACACCAGCCGCACCTGTTTCTGCACGTTCTTCTGCACAAATTCTGTTGTAATGAATCCACCCTCCGGTGCGTTTTTCATCAGCCTGCTTTGTTGCGTGATTCTTTACCCGTGACACTGTAAATGCAGTGAATGTATGTGGTGCTAGGAAGAGATCTCAGGGCATTGAAGGAATTGAAAGTGTTCCTCCCAATTCTTCTGTTGTCCAAGTACAAACTGTTGCCAAAGTTCTAGGACCTAAAGATATAGAGAGACTATCCAAGAGTTAACCCTCAGCATGCACAATTTTTTCTGAATTTAGAAGAGCATTGATCAACAATAAGCATCTCTACGACATGGTGTTAGTGGAAGTCACACAGCTGATGTAACAAATTCTGAATCTGAATTCAACCGTTTTGAGTCTGCTGTTGCTTCTGAACTACAACATGTCAAGGTTTTGTCAGTCAGCTGTAACTTACAGTGGAATAGTTGTTTTTTCATGAAAGTGTGCTAGATGACAAGGGACCTTTAGTCCGCATCTGGTCAGATGGCCTTGTAGCTGAGTACAGAAAAGCATTGCCATTCCTAGATCCAACTTGGTCTAATAGGACTCTCAAAAGTAACCTAGACAGGTTAGCTACATGGGAAAGAGATGCAGATGTTAAGGCAAAGGTGAGAGTAGCCGCAGCTACGTTTAGCACAACAAACCAAGACCATGGATGGCCTAAAAGAAAATGCAACTACTGTAAAAAAATTGTACCTTGTGAGAAGAAATACTACACATAATTCTGTTCCTTCTCAGCCTGCCTACAACCCTGAAGTAGTTCAGCCTCTGTCTACTAAAACTTTAGGACAGCTTGCTCAGGTTCTGCTAAAAGCACAACAAGAACAGCAAAAAAACTAATTGTTGGGGCTGTGAGTAGCTACCTTTCCCCTGTAATCCATTACAATGACAAAATAATTTTTGTGAGAGGTAGCATACAAAGAAAGAGATTGACTTTTTGCTTGATACAGGTGCAGAAATCACAGTAATTCCTATTAAATTTGCTCAAGATTTAAACATCCCGTACAAGAAAACTAAACTTTGTTTAACTGGTGTCATAGGCGAAGATTCTGTTTTGTATGAAACCCCGCCCATAGAGGTACAATTAGGCCCAAAATCTCTGTCTAAAAAATTGCTATGTGCTCCATTAAATACATGTGCGATTCTAGGCATGGATCTACTGAGACAAGTACATCTAACTTTAGACATGTCTTCAGAATCTGCTAGCATAAAAATTTCCCAAGTTTCTACCAATAATGCAACCACTCCTGAGTATGCTTTCTTGCAGATCATTCAATTTGGGCTAAAGACAAGGATGATTGTGGGCTTTTAAAAGGTGTAGAACCAGTCAAATTGACAGGAACTCCACCTCCTGTTACCAAACAATATCCAATCAGTAAGGAAGCTATACAGGGAGTCAAACCTATTGTAGAAAAATTGCTGAAGCAAGGTGTGCTAGTTAAAACCAACAGTCCCTGTAATTTACCCATATGACCCATGCAAAAAGCCAATGGGACATGGAGACTTACCATAGATTACAGAGTAGCCAATAAACATATCAATAAAATCACCCCCCTAGTGGCAGATCCATCTACAATTTGTAATGGCTTACCATTAGATTGTAAGGTTTTTTCAGTAAATGATATGTCTAATGGATTCTTTTCTGTACCCTTGCATTCTGACAGCAGGCATGGTTAGCTTTCACAGTTGACTATGAGCAATACCAGTGGACACGGTTGCCACAGGGTTTTCAAAATTCTCCAACCATATACCATCAGCCTGTCAGACGTGATTTGTGTGACCCAGAATGTCCTGTCAAACAGTCCACTATGATCCAATTTGTCGATGATATTCGGATTGCCTCAACAGATCATGAGGTACATCAAACTGAATTGGCAGCATTGTTAGACTATTTGCATAACAAAGGACACAAATGCAGCTTTCACAATGCTCAAATTGCTAAAAAGCAAGTAACGTTTCTGGGTCAAACAATGGGTACAGGACATAGATCCATTACACAGGATCAAGCTGCTTCAGTCAAAGCAATACCTCCGCCTACTACCATTAAAACACGCCAATCATTTTTAGGAACAGCAGGTTATTGTAGACCTTGAATTGAAGACTATGCCTCAATTGCTCAACCGCTCTATGACTTGTTGAAAGGCCAGGTTAAAGATTCCGATACTGTTTGTATGTAAGAAATTCATCTCAAAGCTTTCAATGCTTTGAAGAGAGCACTATGTCAAGCACCAGCATTAGGAATTGCATAAAGGGCCTATCTGGCAGTTTACGTCCGATTCATTACAATTCTGATAAACTTGACATAGTGGCTCAAGGTATGGGCCCATGTCTTAGAGCAGTGCAGGCAGTTCATCTAGCACTACAGGCTTCATCAGTAATGGTATTAGGACAGACTGTAAACGTAAGATGCCCTCATGCAGTGTTTGCACTTATGAATCAAGCAAAAGTCACTTCTGTCACCTCCTCTCGTTGGGAAAATTGGTTAACAACCCTCACAGCCCCGAACATTGTTTTACAGCGTGCATCAGTCACAAACCCATCCTCATGTATGATGTCTGCAATGACTGAAGTTGTGTTAGAGGATAAAGGAGAACTGACTCATGACTGTGTTACTCTTACATACACACCTACGAGTGAAGTAGCAGAAATTCCAATAGACAATGCAGAATTAGAGTTGTTTGTTGATGGTTCAGCTCAATGCATTGAAGGCAACAGATAAGCAGGTTATGCAGTAACTTCCATCACGGAAGTGGTAGCTTCAGGGCGTCTTTCAGATCATTTTTCAGCTCAAGCTGCAGAAATAGTAGCCTTAACTAAAGCGTGCACACTAGCTTCAGGATCAGTTGCAAATATCTACACTGATTCCAGGTATGCTTTTGGGGTAAATCATGATTTTGGTGTCAATTGGCAAATTAGACCGTTTCTAACTTCTGCTGGATCGCCCATAAAGCATGCTGGATTAGTGAATCTAATTAGTGAGATCTAATGTTTGCTATGAAACTTCCAAAAAAATAAGCTGTGTTTAAAGTGAAAGCACATCTCACAACTAATACTACAGAAGCTGCTAAACAGGCTTGCTCCTATACACTGTACAAGTGTGTTCAGGTAGTACAGCACAGAAGACAATTCTGCCTCCTGAATCAATAATTGATCTGTACAAAGACGCCCCTTTATATGAAGCATGGACATGGTTAGACAAGGGAGCCACAGTGGATTCATCCGGCTGCTGGACCAAAGGGGGAAAGTATGTTGCTCCAGAATCAATCCTGCCATATTTGACTCAACAGATCCACAATTTGTGTCACAGTGGTACTGCTAAATGTCTTGTCACTAATTTCATTCCCAGATGGGGATTGCCAGATTACATTGACTCAGATCAAGGAACACACTTCACAGGACAGGTAGTCAAGGAAGTGTCTAAAATGTTGACGATTAAGTGGAATCTTCACTGCCCATACAGGCCACAAGCATCAGGACAGGCAAACAGCAAAGAAGCAAACAGAACAATCAAAACCAGGCTAAGCAAAATGCATCAAGAAGGAGTACCATGGGTCGAAGCTCTGCCAGCGGTACTGTGTAGTATGAGAGCATCACCTCATAGATCCGTAGGACTGAGCCCTCATGAGATTATTACTGGACGCCCAATGCAGATGCCAGGTGTGACTGATCTTAGAAATGCTGATGTACACATTGCCTCAGATGCCCTGATCGCTTACAGTGAAAACCTCACAAAGACAGTACAGAGTGCCAGAGAGAGAGTTGAGTCATGTTGGCAAACTCCACTAGAAGGTGGACACACAATCTTCCCTGGTCAGTGGGTTATGATAAAGTCATTCAGAAACAAACCATTAGAGCCTAAATGGCATGGACCACATCAAGTAATGTTGATTACAGCAGCTGCAGTTTTGGGAAGGAAAACCTGGACTCATGTGTCACACTGCAAAGTTGTTCCCCCATCTACAGGGATTGAATAGGACACACGGATCAGTGAGGAGCCCAGGGAAGAACTAAATGCAATAGGCTTCGGGGGCCAACCCTGCGGTGAAGATTTCCTCATAGGCCTCCCCATCCACCAGTCAGTATTAAGAAATAGGGAAAGAAGGAACAACAATAGCAGACTCAGACTGAACAGAGGATACAACCCTAGTGTTTGCAGTCGTGTACTACAGATACTGCTCTGTTGTCTTTTGTTTTCTTTCTTACTCTGTGCAGATACCACTTTATGGCTGTTCCGAGACCCATACGCACCGACCTCCTCACCTGCGTATGAAGCCACAACCTCCAAACAGACAACTAGACCCATTGCTGAGCCAACTGTCACAGAAATAAAAAAATACACAACGCAGAGATCACATGCGAGAACTTCAGTCATCCATCAACATGATCAAGTTCGCTGTACTAGTAATCATCATGGACATCGCACAAGCTGTAGATTCCAGAAATAACACATTCTAAGAGCTGATGACTATGTCAAGAAACGCCTTGTTTGCTAGAAAGAATGTTTGCATGCCACACCCGCCTTCAGTAGGAGCAGGAATCCCATGGGTGGCACACCCCATTTCCAACTGTTACACATGTACCTTCTTCGAAGTTCATACCAGCGGAATATACAACAAGAGTACATATCACAACATCACAACTTCTCCAGTTTCTCCGTGTTGCATTCCCAGATTACCATCCTGCAACCTAACTTCAACTACTCCCATCATGACAGATCTACTCTTGCCAATGACTTTTCCTTGGTGCATGGAAAATTATGCTCCAGCCTCGACTCCACTGGGTGAAATTCCTCGTGAACGCTGCAGCCTTGTGGTCAAAATGAGAACAGAATCTTATGTTGAAATTACTCCATCAGTAAGGAGAGAGGAAAAGGACTTAGAACAGTGTCTCCACAGGTCTTCATCTCTCCCAAAACTCTTTGCAATAAATCAGTGGTGTATGATTCCTCCACCGACTGGCACTTTTTGATTATGTGGAACTTTGGTCTACAACATCCTACCCAGCCAATTCCACGGCAGGTGCACACTGGTTTATGTTCTACCGGCTATCAGAGAAAATACACACTTCACCCTAAGATCCGCACATCTACATAATTCGACTCCTACAACTAACGAAGAAGATGGCTGCATTCCAGGACTCACTGCATCCCGTCTTATGGTGTCATGCAGGCCCTGGATCAAGTCAAAAGCTTATCAAATTCTGTCCAGAAACTGGCCAATGATACGGTTTTGGCCCTAGGTAACATCACAGACACTCTCGCTTCGCACAAAATAATGATCTTACAGAACAGAGTGGCCTTGGATTACATTCTTGCAATTTAAGGGATGCCTGCACCATTATCGGCCCTGAGTGCTGTACCAGGTTAATGGATCCAACAGACGACTTGAACAAACTCCAACAAGACATTCTTGATCTTTCAACAAAATTACACCAAATGACTGAAAATAATTCTCCATGGTTCGGAAACCTGTTAGGGAAACCCTGGCTGTGGATCAAGAAAGTAGCAATGCTGCTGTTGTTTTTCCTACTATTGTACTAGTGTTTCATTCAACAAAAAACCCACACCCATCAAGAGAAAATGACAGTTTCAACCAGAAACGACTATTACCCATAAGAACTTCAAGCCACATGTTTGTTTATATTGTGACGAGTCTCTCCGGGCGAATCAGCGTCGCCCTGGCAACCGAGGCCCCGCACCTGCACCAGCTCATCACCGGCGCCTCGCGCACAGCTGGACCGCATCACCACGCGGCCGTATAAGGCCGCCAGCTCTCGCCCTCGCGAGAGTCGAATGCGAGATGCTGAAGAAGCAAGTATATGGTGTTAACGTTTGTGTTTTGTCTTCCCCGTCTGCACAGAGAGCACTGAGTGACCGCACCTCACGACGAGCGCCACGGACACCCGCTCTCGTGACACGGGGACAAGAGGGACACAGTTGTCACCGGCCACACCAGCCTCACCGGCCACACCAGCCATCCCGGCCACTGCGCACCGGCCTCGCCAGCCGCACCAGCCGCACCAGCCGCACCGGCTGCCACACGCACACACATCACCACTCCCTCTGTAAATAAACACGCCCTCCGGGGATCTTTTTCCACAGCTTATCGTGT